>NC_051173.1:17727107-17942107 GCF_013339725.1 Rhipicephalus microplus
GGATTGAACTGGAAGTGCTATACGCAAACCACTGAGCGTCAACGCATGGTTGCTTGCAATAAAGTTTAGCCTTTATGTGCTAACACGTCATTCGGATTGATAAAAGAGCACCCACCTGTCCGGCCCCGGCTGTGAGACGAAAACATGCATGCAATATAGGAACGGGAGCTTTGCTGATGACTGAAAAGATCAGTAAGGGATATTCGCAATGATAACTATAGATGCACGAAAACCTGATTAGATCAAGCAAGTTCGGTGACTGATATTTCAACATATTATCTCAATTTTATCTTCAGCCTTCTACATGAGTCGCATTTCACGAACGTCGCCGGCGGACTACTGATTTAATATATGCCAGG
This sequence comes from Rhipicephalus microplus, assembly GCF_013339725.1. Classification (NCBI taxonomy): domain Eukaryota; kingdom Metazoa; phylum Arthropoda; class Arachnida; order Ixodida; family Ixodidae; genus Rhipicephalus; species Rhipicephalus microplus. Next base: position 17,727,467 of record NC_051173.1, read on the forward strand.
AAAGAAAGATTTGATTGATATGTGGGGTTTAACGTCCCAAAACCACCATATGATTATGAGAGACGCAGTAGTGGAGGGCTCCGGAGATTTCGACCACCTGGTGTTCTTTAACGTGCACCCAAGTCTGAGCACACGGGCCTACAACATTTCCGCCTCCATCGGAAATGCAGCCGCCGCAGCCGGGATTCGAACCCGCGACCTGCGGGTCTGCAGCCGAGTACCTTAGCCACTAGACCACCGCGGCGGGGCGGAAAAGAAAGAAAAAAAGTAATTGTGAATAACGCGAATGATATCTAAGAATAAGTTTAGAGCGTGCATTGGGGTGTTGTTACTTGTGATCCAGTGTTGCTACTGTATGTTACGGGTGAAGCTGCCTTTATCGTCGCGTGACCGTCTACGCCACACAGTACCACCGGTACTATCGCCGCATGGTGGTATCATACTGCCATGTGGTTCTTTAGTGCTGTATTAGTTCATTGTACCCAGAATCGACTCACGAAAACGGTTTAACCGTCACAAAAAAAAATTCGGTTACTTCGTACACAGACAATGACAAACGTGTTTAAACATATTCATCTATTAAACATATGACGACAGGATTAAGCTTAGATATCTATCTCCACTGCTTTAGATTGCAAAAAAACGAACTGCCGGCTTTTATTTGTGCTAGACGTGTGTGAGTTCATTTGCAATCCAAGCAATTGAAATACCGACTGGTTTTAAAACATCACGGTGAAAGGTGCAGTCAGAAACTATTTCTAATCGTCAGTGATTGAAATTACAATGTTCACGAGCAAAATGCAGAGTGACATAACCTTCTACCTGGAGCTTCTACTTAGGTGTAACTTCAAGCATTAGCGCAGTAGACATATCAAGGATCTTAATTATACCTAACCACATATAACATTTGGAGAAATTAAGTTTTTTAGAGCATATAGTGTTTTAATTAGAGCGATTTTAAAACTTGTCCTAAATTTTCTCACAGACACATTAACTTCTTGTTTAGGTGTTCATTGTAGTATTGTAGGCAATGTGCAAAAAAAGAGAAAGTATACCGTGTTTTTTAGGCCGGTAAATAAGCTAAGAAAAAAATAGATCATAAATAAGTCGTAACTTAGCCTGTATTCGCTGTGGCTTTATAAGGAATTAAATTCTCCATATAGGAAAGGAATGAAGCTGAGAAAAAGAATATTCTGTGACGTCATGACCATGTCCCCGTGGTACGAAATGTCCCGTCTATGCAACAGTAGGTGATTAAACCTGTTGAAGGCGTCTGCTATAAGCTTTGAAAGTAGAACAATAATTACAATGCGAGTCACGAATCAGAGCCAGCTCGGTCAAGTGATCGGAGGGGTACTCACCCATGGTTCGATGGATGACGGGACGAAGTGGATCGAGATGGAAGAAGCAGATATCAGGGAGCATCCCGTGACGTTGCCGTCCGGGCAACCGCGCGACGGTTGCCATGGCGACTGCGCCGCCAGTCGCGGCTCTCCATTGGTCAGAAGTCAGGCTCACCTCTTCGCCGATAGGAGGAGCACGCGGGACTCTTCCCCGTTCCTCATTAATATTACGCGCCGAATGCTTGCGCTGGACGCGACCGGGGCAGCGACTGGGATCGCGGGGCGAGTGAGTTTTGATTTGAACGTAAAAGAGAAAGCGAGTGGTGATTGAAAGGGGGATCGCGGACTGAGGAAAGCGTTCGATAATTAGTTCAGTTGAACGAGAAAGCAAGTATGAGATTTTATATATGAAGAGAGGAAAAGGGGGGGGGGCGACGCGAAAAGAGAAATGGCCTTCTAAAAACAAAAATTGATAGCCGTCTTCTACCCTTGCAAAGCCCGTGGAAAATATAGATAGCAAGAGAAAGTGTGTGATGGAGAAAGAAAATGGAGAGTAGGGTACAGAATTTGGAAGACCACGTGATAGAGAATAACTTCAAATATTTCTAGCTGAGCAAGCATTTTTGGTACATGAAATGAAATTCGCACAGCTAGAAAATGTTCATGTTATACCGTTTTTTGTTTAATAATCTTTTCTAAATAAGTTTTCCAACGATTAAGTGTCTTTTTTGCCTATTATGTAGCGTCTCGCTTCTGTTTTTACAGAAAAAAACACTTATGAGCATTGCCAGGTAATAGTAATGTGAACTTCACTTAATAGAATTTTTTACTGGGTGAGTTGCTGCATTGTCTGACAATCTTTCGCACTCTACTTTAAATATTTTTATTAAACTACACGTTTGCCACATCTGTGCAAAGATGTAAATAAAACACGTGTAAGTCGAACATTAAAATTGTGCCACAAAAGTAAAATAAGTATTGTGGAGCGGCAGAAAGAGAGATAGAAAAAAAATATTACACAGATCAGTTTTCCCGTTTCTGGAAGGAGATTAAATTATTTGTGCTGTCTTTCAGCCAGACCTTGCACATGAGAAAGCTTTTCTGCGTGCATACTAATGCTGAGGTGGAGCATAATCTACAGTACAAAAGTAGTCCGGATCGGTCTGCATTACCCTCCTGTTGTCCGTTTGAATTGTACCACAATCGGAAGGCGAAATTGGGCTGTGGCACCATCGGTACTGAAATGGAGTACCGCCGGTAACACAAATGGCATGGTGGTACTACCTGTACAGACACTATCGGTGGCATTGGTACCAGATAACCTTGCCACTGATACAGTCGTACGCCGGCATCACTTTCATTCGGTGGCTCAGTTCAGTGGTGTCTCTTCTCCTAATACCGCGCGTTACTACCAGTACCAGTAAACCTTGTGGTGATACTATTGTTGTCGATAACTTCGACAGCACCAATATGAGACATACGTTCAGGGTTGCAAAATGGAAAAAGTTGGGAGCATATACGACCAGAAAATGTGGAGGTAACTCACCAATATGTCTTGGGCTCTTCTCCCTCCGCACATTTACCAACATTGTGGTGAAGTACCTTTTACAAGACAAAGGTATCTATCTATCTATCTATCTATCTATCTATCTATCTATCTATCTATCTATCTATCTATCTATCTATCTATCTATCTATCTATCTATCTATCTATCTATCTATCTATCTATCTATCTATCTATCTATCTATCTATCTATCTATCTATCTATCTATCTATCTATCTATCTATCTATCTATCTATCTATCTATCTATCTATCTATCTATCTATCTATCTATCTATCTATCTATCTATCTATCTATCTATCTATTTCTGTATGTCTGTCTGTTTCTGTCTGTCTGTCTGTTTGTTCGTCCGTTTGTTCGTCCTCCTAACACTGAACCATTCGAAGGAAGAGTCAACAGTAGCTTCTCCGCAGCAATACTAGTGGTCAGGCAGAGCACGCTTTACAGGACAAAACGAGCTCCTGTTAGGTGCAGTCGGTCAGTTTGTCGTTCAGAAGGCGGAGAATGACGACAGCAATATGTTTATGATGAATTGAAAAAGAAAGCACGCTCTCTCTCTCTCTGGAAAAAAAAGGGGAACTTATGACGTGAATGGTATGCGTATCAGATACGAAAAACACAGTTGTAATCAGGACACCTCACAATCAGCAATGAACTTTCCCAGCCAGCAGGATGGCAGTAGTTGCAGAAAGGCATATCGTGACAGAAACCAACGTTTGGTAAGAGTGAGCGAACGAAAAGAAAAGCTTCATGGCACAGCTACGATCACGCAATGCATGTGACGCGCAGGCGCACATCAGTCGCGCGGTGACAGCGGTGAAGCGACGGGGTATGTGAACGCAGTCGGGAAAGGACAGCATCGTCGTGGAGATCGTCACTCTAGCTCCAGCAATGGATGAAGGAGGACACAAAGCTGCAAAAAAGAAGTAACGGACACCGTAAGCCACACATACAAAGAGAGCCAGCCATTTCGCCGGCACCTCGCTCAGACGTTATCGACACTGTGCCCGCCCGCCCCGCCAAGCTCATTCATTATTTCTATCCGCCGAAGGATGGCGTACGCTTTTTTTCCCGGCGGCGAGTGGCTTTGTCCGTGAGTGCGAACGAGTGCGGCTGCCGTTCGCAACGTGACACCCAAATGGCTGAGCAGACACGTCAGGCATCAAGTGTCCCACTCTCTCGCCACTCGAACTGCTGCAGCTAAAAACTGCTCCCTTTCGTCGTCGAAGGCGACAGCAATGCCTCCCCTCACGCTCGCCATCAGCGCCAAGACGCAAAGTGTATTCTCCTTGCCTCGAAGACTCGCTTCCAAATCTAGCTTTTCTCTCTTTTCGATCCCTCTAGCGCACCCTCACGTCTCCTGCGCGTCTCCTTGTCCAGCCTTCATCCTTGTCTTTTACTTCTTCCTCTTCATCAGTTTCCAACCATCGTCTCCATTTTGTTTGTGTTATATTTTTATCGGTGCTTCACATTGCGTTTTTGTCTAGCAGGACGCCGTTTCTGAGGTTTTAATTTCTTCCAGGCGGGCTGCCCCTTCCCCACCTCTCTTTTCTCGCGCCGCAACAGCAGCAGAGCTAAAAGTTTTGCTCAAGGTTTGTCCGCAGTGGCGATACTTGTAAACTTGTTTTGGAACTTATAAAGTGTCTACCGCTTTGTTTCGTTTGTCTCGCATTTCACCGTCTTTCGTCTTTTCTTTTTTAATCCTCCCGACGCGCCGTCAAGAGGAAAGATCTCTCTTGGCTCTCTCAACGGGTCGTCTGAATAATTTCCGAGCGTGGTGACGGTATCGCACCCGGTTCCATGGGAAGCCAAGAAACTAGTCGCATGGCCCCCTTTTTTTCGACCTTAAATTGATGTTGAAGAGGAGTCCTTGATCGGTCCGAGTTCTTGCTTTTGCGTTCGCTGTCTCTGAGTGCTATAACGCAAGTTGGCGAACGCTATGTTAAGCATTCTTATTTCAGCACAACTTCACCTTTTCGTTCGATTGGATAGCTTTGGTGCTGTCATTCTACGAAAAGAACGCAAGAAGCGACGAAGCTTGCAGAAGTTTTGCAGATATAGATTCTTTCGTCAAACAAAGCAACATAGAAATGAATATGCTGGAATGAATGGCTCGGTTTCTTGTTTCACTTTGTGTTTTTGGCAATAAGCGCTAGGCAGAGATTCACCACGCAGCTTTATAAAACCGTCCAACTTGTTATTCTTAGAAGTCTCGTTCCGTACGTACTAGACGTTGACTAATGTATACGCGTTCAGAGTTCATAGTTACGCGTATTGAATTTCATTCATCGAATGCGAATGGTTGCATTGCGAATGCGAATGGTTGCATTGATTATACGATTTGCCGTGGCCTAATACTGCTACACAAAAGCTATAGAGGTGTTGTCGTTAGATTCTGTTTAATTACTTTTGAGAGCATAATGAAAGGTCATAGTTATTTACGTTAGACTTGTCAGTTCGATATTAGGCACACAAACACACAAAATTTTGGAGTATCTGTCGCCAGATACGTCACCGGTTTTTGAAATCTTCTCTCATTCACACAGCCTTTACGTTCACATGTCTGGCGTGTATACACGTATTTTTACGTTATTTCTTCAAAAAAATGAATCTTTATAAAAAAATTTTTTTAGCTTCTTTCTTTCGCGAACTTCGCGTGAAGAAATTCATTATTCCGGTAATACTGACTTTGCCTGATATGCCGCTCCGCGGAACTTTCACACAGCAGGCATCTTCACTGTAGGATGCTATCTCTCATTTCTTGAGAGAGACAAGAACAATTGCGCTGCGAAGGTTCCCTTTTGAAGGCGAGGCCTCACGTATAGGCGACGCTAACCATGTCAGGCTGTTTTAATTCCACCTATTTCGTAGCGCGACTGACGACTGGTTCCCCAGAATGGGTTGTGCTAAGAGAAGCAAGCAGGAGAGCAAGTTACCGAAGCCGTGTCCGCCTCAACCTTCGACGATTAGTACCAAAGCAAAGGGCAGCCATGAATCGACGCGATCACGCAACTGCCTGCTCGACGTGCTGTTTCGCCGTGGAGTCGTTAGTCACACGAAAAAAAAACATAATTGAAAAGAGCGAGCTTACGCGCGTCGTGCGATGTTCAGCGTGTCGCGTGGGAGAAAAGCCACGAGCTCGAACGTGAACCCTACGCGTGGCTTGGTATAAACCCGGCTTCGAGTGAGCCTACCGTGGCGATTCTAAAATCAACTTTCATTACGTTGTCTCTTCAGTTGTGTTTGTTTTTGCTGCCTTGAACTCGCGAGGCGCTGGTGAAAAAAAAAGGGGGGCAAAGATGAAGCGGTAGACGTCTTAATGACTTCGCTGGGCATGCATAATTTACCGATCGATCGTTGTACTGCCTAACCGGTGAACTCGGAGCAAAGCATCGTTAATGTGCGTGAACTTGCGGTCGAAAAGAGAACAGAAATAACAACACTCACCGTGGAAGGCCACCTCGATTTGAATAATTGATACAGGTCGTATATGTCGGCGGCCGTGGGGTACTGTTATCCGCGCCGTTTGCGCACGCAGCTTGTCGTGCACGAGTTGTATTATTTGCAAGGTGTACGAAAATGCAGCGTCAACAGCCGTGTTTTGCGTGTAGTGAAGCGCGGAAAATTTTTTGTTATATATCCAGCAAATAGGCAGCCCGCTGACGGACAGTAGGACAGTGTGCAGACGCGGGTTACACAGAAAAGGTCTGGAATGCGGGAAATTGAATGCTTTTTCTGAATGCGGGAGCAGCTCACGGTTAACAAGCAGTAAGAAAGGGCACTTTTCGATCAAAAAGTAGCATCGACGATCACAAATTTACATACAAGCAGCGACAACGATAGCAATTGTCGCGTTCGAACTCTTCTGGTGGTATAAAACTTAGCAGAATGCGTTGCTGGGCTAGTTGATTCATAATCTTAAAACTTGGTACCGCAAAATTGATGAGGATAGGAAGGAACACAGAAATGCAGGACAGAGCGCTACCTCAAACCTAAACTTTATTCAAAAGTTTCCCTTAATATATACACAGCCAAGCAGCGCATGCAGGTGCAATGCACATCACAATCTGCAACGCCAATCAGAATCAGCAGAGCAACGTATATTGGGCATCACAACCAAGTTTACAGTTAGAACAGTATCTATCTATATCTATCTATCTATCATCTATCTATCTATCTATCTATCTATCTATCTATCTATCTATATCTATCTATCTATCTATCTATCTATCTATCTATCTATCTATCTATCTAGCCGCCTATGACATTTAGCTCTCCTGGCCGTTTCGATAATGGTATCGATACCAAACTTGGTATGGCATAACATGACTGTATGGAGAACATAATTGAATAGTCATAACATGAAAATCATGACATGTATGTCATAATTTACATTTCACGGTCCTGCAGCTCTTGCGGTGGTTTCGTTCACATGGCATGTTGCAAAACTGTTATGGTATGGCATGATTGCATGGAGAACACAAGCGAAAGACACGAACATAATAATCATGAGATGCGTGTCATGTAACAACATGACTACACGCCACGCTAGCGTGCGCGCGCGTCAACGCTACATTGGAGTATATTGGGCCCTTCATGATGCGCTCACGGCCATTTTGCTAGCTCCACATATACCAACCGCCAATCAGAATCAGCAGAGCAACGTATATTGGGCATCACAACCAAGTTTCTAAGAACAGTTTTTCTTTACTGCGCAGCACAACAAAAAGTTTAACTAATACAATTACCTTCTTTCTTTTTAATGTGATAAGCCTCCATTAGTTCTCTCGCCAGAGCATTTCCACTTCTGCCCAGAATTCGAATGCTAGACAGCGCTGATTCACATGCACAGTTCTTGCAATGCATAGGCAGATAAAACGTGCGTGGCAGTGCATATGCAGATTAATATTAGTTGCGAGTAAGCGTTCTGTCCTGTATTAGATGCGGAGCATCTTATACTCGCGCCTTGTAGTGCGCCGTCCGCGCCGTCCGCGCCGCTTCTCAAACATTCGACAGCTGACGCGCGCGCATGCGCCGTCGCGCCGTCGCCCACTCTTCCACCATCTGTGCATCCCTTCCTCCTCTACACACCGCGCGCGCTTCACTCCTCCACCATCTGTGCACCCTTCCTCCTCTACACACCGCGTTCGACATCTACAATTCTCCTGATTCTCCAGTGGACGCGCATGTGGCGTCGCGCTTCGAGAACATTCAACAGCTGACAGTGCATGCGCCGTCGTGCTGTATATATACTCAAGGTCGGCGCTCGCTCGCTCAATTGCCGCTCGTCGGTTGGTTTGTACGGCGCGTCGACGTCCAAGGTCGCGGTGAAATGAATTCCAACGAATCCACAAACACAATGATCGACGTCCCTTCGACCAGCGCCGCCCTTTCGCTGTCTGTCCTGTCCTCGTCGATTTCACGCTACCGAGCTTCAAGTCTTCTGGTGGTAACCTAACACTACACCGGGTGCGACGCCATAGGATTCACAGTGCGTGACTTCATACACTGCCGAACACTCCCGAACCGGGTTCAGTCTTTTTTGCGGCTTCACAGAGCAGGCGGGAAGTATAGCTGGGACATGAAAAAACAAAAGGCAGTGCACAACTCGTTCAACGTAGTGCGTGTTAAACATGGTTGATTGTCGAAGGCAGCGACCTTGGAAACGTAACCGTGTCCGTGGTACTACTGCACCGCCGTTCCCACAGTTCTTTGTTTTATTCTATGCTCTCAATTGTTTGTAACTACCGCCAAATAAAAGCGTCGCTGGGCCAATTACGAGGTGCGCCATGCCAGCATATCCAGTAGTTTACCTTGAACGGCAGCGCGCAAGTTAGCTACCCCCCCCCCCCCCATACACACGCACACAAGAACGTACGCACCCCTCTTTTTAATCCCTCCTCCAAAACAAGCACTGGAGGCCGAAAAGAGCTCCCTCTACCACCGATCAGCCGCTCGCGGGCACTGGCGGTTGTGTGTGAACAAATGAGCACGCGCGCCGGGTATGTGCGAAAGAAGGGGTTGCACGACGATTAGATTACGCGCTCACTTCCTGGCTTGGGAGCTTTGGCTTTACCGGATCGTTTGATTTTCCTTTCTGTCTTTTCTCGGCTTTAACGACGAATAACGTAACGTGAGTGGCCTGGTTTTGTTTGTACTGATGAAAGGGTGCGCCTTCTTTGCAGAAGGCTGGCGGACGGAGAATGGGGTGATGGATCTGGGAAGGTAGATCGCACGCTTCTTCTGTTCCGACGCTGTGTAACCTCGCTCTTTTAGGTGTTTTTCCCCATTTACCTCATGTTGACCGCACCTCGGCACAGATGACAATCGGCGCTTCTTTTCTCGTCCTTGCCTTAGTTTTTTTCATTAATTTTACAATTAATGATTTGAGACTGCCCTTCGCAAAGTGTCGCTTGAAGCACGCTGTTGTTAGGTGGGTCAATGAAAAGCAAAGCGAAAAGCCAAGCTGGTTGGTGATGGTTCGTACGTTAACAAATTCGATGCGCGAACACCTCAAGGTGCAAGGAAGACAAATGCTCGCGTTGTGCCCTTTTTTCGTCAAATATCGTGGCGGAGCACGCGGCCTGGAATTTACGATAGATTAGATCAGCACAGAAATACGAAACACATAAGAAACAGACACTCACAAGATAGAGCAAGGAATTAATGCGTTCGAAGTAATAAATCAGTTGCGAGTTCAGCGCTGTGTGTGTGTTTGTGTGTGAGTGTTTCTTCTTAATTAAGTGTTTAGCTTTTTGCGCGGGTAAAATTATATTAATATTGCACCAACTTGCCCACGCAGCAGTTTCAGCTAGAATTGACGACTAATTCTCAGAGTCAGCCAGGAATCGTTCCCTATTATTTCTACAAACAGTACATTATACCTCATATAACCGTGCCATAAACCCGAATTCACGGCCATTGGCTCACTTGAGCATAGTTACCGAGGCCGCCGCGGGAAGCCGCCACACATGCAAGCGCTCGCGATAGCGTTGAAAGTTAAAAGCCGCTCGTTTGAAAGAAAAAAAGAAAAAAGAAAACGTACTCAAAGTTTTGACGCGCGCGTGGCGTATAACTTGCTTCCCCCGTGCCATCCCTCCTCCTTAATTTCCAGCGCGAACGTCGGGGCAAGAGAATAGAAGGCAATTACAGCACGTGAAAAGTGTCTAAAAGTGTTGCAGGGCTCCTTTAACATAGATGTACTTACAAATCCCGGTCAACTGGTTTGAGAAGATACTTCTCCAGATCGACAGAGATCAACGGCCGACGTTTCACGGCTCAACGCGGGTTTTACTGGCGTGACCGACACAGGCGACGGCGTGATTCTTCTGCTGAATGGGTGTACAGCGCAATTCCCCGTTTTCGTTCGAAGATAACTTTACTGCCCCGCAGAAATTTTTCTTGCGCTGGAAGGTGTGATGACGAAAAGCCTAGGTGCAGCCCTTCCATTCTTCTCGGGGATGAAGGGGGAGGACAGAAGAGTGGGGAGCCTACTCGTGTGGAAGCCCACCGTGCATCTGCGAGAGACATACGGATAAAGTTATATCGCCGCCATCAAAATGAGAAAGCTCATTTACGCGGATTAGATTAAGGACGAGCAAGCGCGCGTAACTTATTAATTAAGCGAGCGGGTATGTTTGCCAAATGTCGGTTGCACTATCTGACAGAATGCGTGGCAAGCCACTGTGACTGTTAATGCTTTTTGGTGGCTTCCTATTCTTGGATCTTCTTCCTGTTCTTAGTTTTTCATTACTTATTTCATGTGAGTAAAAATTCAGTTAAAAGTGTCAGCACTTTTAACTGTGTGCGTGCATGCGCGCGCACACACACACACATCTTTTCCTGGGGCACCAAAGCAACCCTAATACATTTAGCCCAGGTCACCGTTAGCAGTAATGAAACTGCAGTACTTAAATTACTTTTCAGTGCAAGAAATAATGTAATAAATTACATCAAATGACTAACTTGAAGAAAATTACTCTTCACTTTTGCAATTACTTTTTAATAAAATACATCACATCCACTTCTTTTACAGCATAAAATCATAAGAGCTAATTTATTTAGAGTGACATGCCTGAAGTTTGGGAAGCCGAACAAAGATTACCGAGATTTAAATGCATCTGTGAAGCAAAATAAGTGTACGCAAGTTTTGCACGAGCATTTGAAAAAGTAATTTAAATGCAATGTCATTACTTACGGCCAGCTGTGGTTTGTAATGCAACTTAATTACATTTTAAACATTTAAGTTTATAACTAACTTAATTACTTTTTACTAGGAATAGGTGTTACTCTGTTCCAGGCTAATGACGTGGGTGCGGCCTGTACCACCAAATATTCCAGAATGGTGGTAGGAACGCAAGCAGGGCCAAGTTGTTACCATAAAAGGGTCATTTGCATATGGGAATATGCGCGTTTATATCTTCAAAAGAAGTGCAACACATGACGGCGACATCACACTTTAGTTGGGCAACGTGGCCCTACGGAGTGACATTACAAACACCCTCCTCCCTCCTGCCAACCAAAACCAAAGAGGCATACCCGCGATGACTTTGAACGTACATCTACTTGGTATTCAAGAACTAAGGTCTAAGCTATGGTTCATGCAGCTGCAGTTGGGAGATTGCATCTCCAGTACCTTACAACAAGGTCTTAATGGCACCCGTCAGCCAGTCCAGGGAGCTCATACGTAAAATGCTAAAGCATAGCAGGGGCGGGTGGATGACAATGTGCAGTCATAATCAATACGTCCTGCAACACAGAAGCATTATGAGCTTAAGAGTTGTACACGGCTTCAACTTGCCATCATTTCCACAGACAAAATAACATTTTTATTTGACGCCATCCTGCGGTGGTAAAACAGCATTTAGTGATGGAAATAAGGGCCAATGGAAGCCATGCTAGATCTCTGCGCTCATGAGGCTACGTGCTCCCATTCCACAAGGGCAACAGTACATCACAATATGTCTGCCATAGGCTGTACTGCTTGCCCTGGCAACGGGACCTCCAATATGAATTAAAGTTGATACACGTGACGTGTGTTCAATGTTCATAAGCCAAAGCATCACACCGAGCCTGAGTCACTCACTGACAATATTTATTCAGGGTACAGGGTCGTAACTATAATCGTCACAAATAATGACTCAAGGATGAGAGGCAGGATCCATTCAGTGAGCATGTCTTGCATATTCTTTCTTTTCTTGCAAAACGCAGTTGCATAATTCTACAAAAATGCAAAAATACTTGCACAAATATCTTGGGTACAGTTCAGCAAAATACGTTAAGGCATCTATACAAGGTGTAAACAAGCCTGTCACAAGTCTCAAAGAGGATGCTTAGCAATACTTTTCCACAGCAAAATGCGGTGCTCCGCTTGCAACCACAGCAAGCACAGATGTCGCTCACTAACTGCGTACCATCATCAAAATGCATGCACACTTACACCCACTAAATCACTGTCACTCAATAATCAAGTGTAACAGGCTGGTGTCACCTTCTAATAAACTAGTGTGACCCTATATACAAAGAGATAAAGAAGATATGTTACTTGAATATACACCGTCGACTAGCCTGTAAAACAAAAAGTACTTAGTGGAGAAAGAAACACATGAGAAACAAGTGCTTACAACAGCACTACAGTAAGCTGAGTAGACTGCCATGTGGTTACCAAGTAAACACCTGCAACTAGACCTTTTGAGAGAGCTCCCTCAAAGTTCATTGCATTGTGAGAAAACCAGACTCTACAAGGAACCACACAGCATACACTTAGCTGCAACTACAGAGTCACGAAACAGCACAAAAGTGCTACAAACCCAAATAAGGCAGGGTCTGGAACATATTGCTAAGTAAAGACTTTCATCCACATACTGTCTCTAGCTCTCTCAAGCTAAGGAACTAAGAATGTCATCACAGACAGCAGAAAGCAGGCCCCGGAAACAACTTGTACCATAAGTCATGTTGCTGTTTGCCGATTTGGAATGTTAACATGCCATTCTGCTTTGTGGTCGACTACTTGCTAAATGCTAATGATTTATGATGCCCTCATAAAATTTCTAAATGAAACCCACTAGCACAAACACAGGGCATGCAATGTAATGTAGGCTAGGTACTGCACTGCTCACCAATTCTGCAAAAGTTTCATTCTCTGTTCAATATACTGGCTCAAATAAGTGGGCCGTACATACATCAACGCCATTATCCTCGCTAACTAAAAACTTTTAAAATCTATATATTAAGCTTTAGACACTGTCAAGCCGCAATCTTGCTCACCGACTCTCTTGAATTTAAATTTGCTGTGCTAAAAAATTCTTCAAAAGAACTACGGAGGGTCATAAAGCTATACATTGGGTCAAAAACCAACCTACAAAGCCCCACAGAACTGGAATAGATTCTCTTTTATCAAAAAACAAACAGCGATCCTGACAAACAGCGATCCTGGCAGAATAACTTCATATCACTACTGCATATTCTGGCTAGAAGGAAGAGAAGTCAACCGCAATAGCACTGAACAGGGACAAACTTCCAACCATTTTGTAATAGGGATACATAATGAGTATGTAGCCACTGATGTTCCCTGTGTGGACGCTTCGTTAGATTTCATCCACTTTATCCTGAGCAAAGCCTTTGATCGCTGTCCATGCTTTGGCTCCCAGTTTACTGACCTCTGGCCTCTTTGACTCCAACTCCGAAATACTCCACAGCCCGACTATGTCAAACAGACCTTCTGCATAGCACCGAAAGCCAAAGATCTTTGAACCTAGATAAATTGCTGTTAGAAAATGAACTTTGGCAATATATCATGCAACACCCGTAAGAAATGCCACCACTCACTCCAGAACAAAAAAGTTCTAGGCACTGCCTGATACGTTGTTAGTCTTAATGATGTTACAAGAAATGGCAAGGCATATGCAATAGTAAGTCACTTATTCTGCTACAGAGGCGTTCCTCATTGGAGAGAGTACACATTACGACTTTAACAGATAAAGGGGAGCTGAGAACAGAACTATGTGTTATGAACGACAAAACCTAACGATCAGCACAGCACTAAGAGCTAGAGATAAGTATAACTTACAGAGCAAATTAGACTATATCCTATCTGAGATCAGAAAAAGAAGTTCAGCAGCCCATGTACTATTTTCATAACATATAGCCTATGTTATCAGTATCATTGCAAGAAATTACAGTCAGGGGACAGAGGATTAGGTGTAAAGTTGTTGGTAATGAGTTGAGTTTGTATGGCCTGGAAAAATGAAATAGGCAAACTCTGAGAGACTGCCTCACCCCGCTGTAAACATGAATCACTTCGAGAGATGCTAATGAGAAAAACAGTCTCATCTACACCTTTATAGCATACAGTTAGCTGCTTTTCTATACAAATAAAAAGTCATCCTCTAGTTAGAACAGCCTTGGTAAACCAAAATAGGAGCAAAAATGAAGTATAGATGGTAACAATTGTCATTTAGTTTCTGCACCAGCTCACATCAATAATGAATTATGGCAGTGTCAGCTGAGGCCTAGTTTATCTCTTCTAAAAGTGGATTACATAATATTTTATTGGAGCCAAGGACTACACCTAGTAAGTCCTAACAACTCGACTGTGCTCCAATAGCCAAAATATACCAAGAAATACTTTGAAATGCATAATGCCGCACTCAGATTTGGCACTTGCATACCAGCAGAAATTTTAAAAAGAAATGATGCTTTAAAGTTCACTTTTATTTCCTAGTAATCAACCTCATACAGTAAATTTATTTAATGTATTACAATGCTTAAAAATTTTTTCACATATGTCTAGACTCATTTTTTTTCTTGAGCATTGATCTTTAGGATACCTTAAAGTCCCTTTATAGCTAACTGAAGTGGTCACTGAAATAAGAATTCAAAGTTAGTGCTCCTTTACGTTACTTCTCTTGAACTAAGCTTGAGATGACGCGGTTGTTACGACAACACATGCCAGCCATGACGATAGAAAAGCCTCAGTTGCTCCAGTGCACGAGCGCTACAATGCGAATAAAATATGGCAGCATGGCAAATATGAAGTCCCAGAGAGATGTGCAAATAATCATTAGTGAAAAACCGTTGGAATGGGTTTGAGGCATAATGTACCCACACTGAAGCAAGGCTAGAGTACATAAAAATGCTACGAGTTTTTAGACATGCAAACAACGAAAGAGAAACTATAATAACAGTATAAAAAATGAAATAACAAAAACGAGAAAAGCAAACCACCAACTGTCCGATTTGTTCAGCTGAGACAGTTTTTAAATATGCAAAAATGAATGTCAATGAACTTTTAATGCTCTAATGACTTAATTGTTAAAATGTGTGTTAATAAAGCAAGCTATTGAATAGCTAAGAAACACAATGAAAGATACACAAAGTTATGAGATCTGAAACGAGATCTAGCAACCTGGTGGCTAAGTGAAGCAATCACTTCCATGTCAACGTGAGCTCTCAAGCATGTGATAAACATTCGCACCTTTAGCACAGCCTCAAAGGAACACATGGGTAAATTTCCACTTTTCATGACAAGAAGCAACTGTCTGAGACACGCAGATCCTTGTGGATAAGCTTCAGACAGGCACATCTTGAGTTTCAAATCATCTACATACTTCACGATCCTTTCAAGCCCAACGTACTATATACAGATTCGACCATATGCATGATAATGTTCAGCAAAAGCTCAAGAAAATATCCACACTTTCAAATGACAAGTTTGCTTACTGCAAACAAACTGTTGTCAGCCAATCCCTACAACACAGAAAACAGGAGACACTTCCTTAGTAAACATACAGCAAATTGCACTACGACGCCAAAAGAAACTTGCGGGGTCCCGAAGCTCACTCTGATGTCGTTCACTCCTACTCATAAAAAATAGTGCACAGACTCGTGCGCTTAGTGTTATCATTAAACAGTTTGAAGTTCAAAAGCATTAAAGACCAAAGAATACCCAGATATAACTACGTTTTTCACTCATCAATGTGTTCAATGAAGTTCGTGAAGTGCAAATACAAGTATTGCGAGAACAAGGTCTCCTACATCAATTAGTGTATCACAGCTGCAATACTGTTCATTTTATCCAGTGTATTGTGTTACGCAAAGGCACAGTAACCTTTACAGGACGAAATGAATAGAGAGAACACATAAAATTATATTTTCAAGACTTTTATCTTTTCTATACCTTTTGTAACTAGATTCATATTTGACAACGAAGTTTCAAGAATACGAAAAATTTCATTTTTCATTCACAAAAGCTTTCTTGAATTACATAAGCAAAAAAACTACCTATTAAGATAGTACTACTGTCATTTGTTTTCTTTGAAATGCTTTTAAAGTTTGTCTTTGGCATATAAGAACAGCTTCGTACAGTGCGGCAGGCGAAGAGTTTTCCGGGAGTGCAATCACAATTGGCAGAGAAACAAAAAAGCTAATACTCAGCTAAAAACTTTGCCCGATTGATCTACAAAATTTTATTAAAGCAACATACACATTTTTTTTAGCGTTATAAGTGCTACACAGCATTACTTTCTGAGAACATTCCAGTCTGGGTCTTATTGCACAAACGAACTTAACACAACAACGAGAACAAAATTTAAAAAAAGACTGAGCATTGCCACTTAAGACACACAATCACAGTGTGTCGAGATTCCTTGTTACGTACGAATGTTCAAACATTTGCATAATGAGATACGTTATGCTTGTCTATTTGTGTGTAGAAATTCAATGCACACCTCCTGTCTGGAATTGGACGACATGCAAGTGTGCAAGTGAGTGGCAGAGCTAGTCGTTGCTTTGTAGACTAGTACATTCTCTCACCTGTATTACATTTAAAAAAACTTAAATAATGAACATCGTGGTAACACGACTATTTTTTTAAAGTGGTATCCCGTTATGTTTCTCAATCTAATCCTTATAGCCTCTATTCTAATCATGTATAAAAATCTGTCGTGCCACGTGTCAGAACTATTCTAAAATTCCGCTATAAAAGTACAATTCAAAGTCTGCCCACACATGAAAATTGCTTTCTAGAAATGCTGGTTGTGTAAGCTCACACCTCTCGAGTCAATGCCTGCCATTTCACACTCATCATCACAGACAGTGTCAATTACGATAACGAACTAAGGTCGAACGTGGGTTTAAATGACATGACATCCTAGACCGAGTGCCATGTCAATTGCTGTCTTCATATTTGTGAGTCTCCAAGAGAGTCGCGTGCTTCTCGCGCATCTCGTCGGTGACTTTAACATGGGACCGTGTCCAGGGATTATATAGTCAGCTACCTCCAGGATCATCTGACGGCTGTTGCACTGCTTCTGCGGGTCCTCGCTGCCTCCTACATCCTTCCACAACTTGGGGTTGTCAATGTCCTCCTCCTTTTCAAACAAGTCGCCTGGAATCAAAGGGGAGACAGGCACCTTCACAGCTGTTTCAAATGAAGCTGTTTTGAGAATACAGATTTTGCCAGTGACAACAGCGGTACAATTCGCAAAAAAAAACCTGTGCCTGCAGTCAGTTGTATAAAACTGCTGCAGCTAAGTCCTCAAACATTCGCCAGTCACGTGCACAGTATTTGTAGGCACCGTTTTCCAGAAACCTTCTCGATCGTGGGCTTGTTGGCAATCAGCCGTTCACAATACGAAAATCTGGTCTTTTATTAAGGTCACTTGTGAGCTTGCATTGCCACATGACATTGTCGCCTTTCATCATTGAATTTATTTGTTTCACATAAGACTGTTATTATTGCCTGTTGCAATGGGAGTCTTGAGCTGCTAAGTTGACCCTCAGTAAAGTGAAATCGATTAAACAGAATTGCTGCTTAAAGGAAGCAACTGCCTCTCACATGATTGGTTCCGTACCTGAATTGTGCCCCCCCCCTGTCTGTGTCTCCGCAAATGAAACTCCTGTTAAACTGAACATATTTTGCTGTTCCCTTCATATTCCATTTAGCGAGAGTCTACTGTACATCAGTGAAGATATAATTGCAGACATGAAGGAAAAGAAAAGTTAAAGGGGAACTGACACAAAAAATTTGGCCTCGCGTTCTTCTACTGCAATGCGTTGCTGTAGGGCTGTTAGTCATGACACGACACATTATTTGCTGTAGCATGCGATAGATAATTAATTGTAGGCCCCTCATTACCGATCAGTTTCAGTTTGCGAGAGTTCCAAAAACTGGGTGTAACTGTCGCCACCTAGCGTGTGCAACTATTGATGACGTCAGCACACAGAACTGTGACACACATCCGCACGATCCGCAACAAGAATTACTTTCGAATAAGAAACGGCACTAAAATGCCGCCAAACACAAAACTTTCTAAGCGTGCGCCACGGCCAGGCACACGCAACCAGCCACCGAGAAATGTAGACTTCGGAAACTAACGCGGCAAAAGAAAAAATGGCGGCTATGACGTCTTCATAACTTGTTTGTTGGCCGCAGCGTGGTGACGTGGGGGAAGTAGGGGGTCACCTCGGGGTCACCTCCGAGGAGGGTGTCTATTGCGCTATAATGTCGGTCGCTCACGCAAACTTCAAAGTTAATTTAAAATACATTCCAAGCTATATTCGCTGTTGATATCTTGTAGATGATATACGGATGTTCACGAGAACCGACCCCGCAGGCTATCTCGGCCCCGAAATTTTGTCAGTACCCCTTAAGAGGGAGAGTTGCACAATATCATAGAAATAAAGAAAAATTGCAGGACATGTGTACACACAGAGAGCTTTGCTTTACCCCAATTTTCCAGATAGGCGAAAGGCTACGACTTCTTTTTGCTTTCAGCGTCTAACACACCATGTTCTCGCAACAAGTACATGTGGCGTACTGTGGCTGCCGATCAGAGAAACATGCAACTGCTCGATTAGTGGTAAAAGGCTCAAAACGTTGGACACATTTTGCAAAATTGCCCATCCTACCCTATCATGCGCCACAATTTTAGACGCAGTCTCAGAACCGACGGCATGCCATCATACTGCCACAGGCATGGAACGAGGTTTAGCCATGCCAATGCGAGTATGTGCCATGGTGTGAAAGAAGAAGAGGACAGTTGGTGTGCTCGTGCTCTAACTTTCAGTTCGGCTCGACGTCCAGTGCTGCTCCTGTGAACAGACGTGGTCGTTCTGTGGTCACGTGACATTTTCTGGTGGAGGTGCTGGGTAGTGTTGTATGCACTGCAATCAGCAGCAAGGCCCGGACACTAGTCGCGACTTGGAAGAACCAGCTGACCTACGGCGTAGCAGGCAACAACTAGGCCTACCTCCTGAATTCGGACCATTTCCACAACTCGGCAGTACTATGGCTAGTGCGGGAACGCAAACCCAAGAAACATCAACGCTGCCTCCTCCATGGTTCTTCAACGTCCCGCGAACTCCGAAGCCGTTCCATGGTGACCCTTACGAGGACGTCGACGACTGGCTTGACGACTACAACCGTTGCGGCAGCGTCAACCAGTGGAACGAGCAGCGAAAGCTTCAGTATGTCTACTTTTATCTCGAGGACTCTGCGCGCACTTGGTTCGAAAACCATGAAGCCACTATGACAACCTGGCCAGAGTTTTGCAACCAGTTGCGAAATACCTTCCGAAGCTTTGACCGAAAGGAGCGAGCGGAACGGCTCCTCAATTCCTGAAACCAGCGTCCGAACGAGAGTGTTGCCATGTTTGTTGTGGACATGTCGCGGCTGTTCAGGCGAGCCGACTCCTCAATGACGGAAGAGAAGAAGGTGCACCTCCTAATGCGGGGAGTGAAAGAGCAGCTGTTCGCGGGACTAGTGCGGAACCCTCCCAGCACTGTAGAGGATTTCCTCCGCGAAGCCACGACAATGGAGAGAATGCTAAGACAGCGTTCGTACCAGTATGAGCGTCCTGGCAGTCTCGTCAGTGTCGTCGGCCCTGCCAACACCCGACGTCACGGCTGTAAAAGACCTGACGGAGCTCGTGCGCAGTATTGTGCGCGAGGAGCTGCAAAAGCTGCACGTGGTGTCTTCTCCGCCCCATACTGCTCCTCTAACGGATGTCGTTCGCGAAGAGGTTCGGCAGCTGGTGCACCCCATGACGACTCTGCGTGCAGCCGAAGTCCAACCCATGACGGCCCCGCGTCCAGCCGAAGCTCCGCTATTAACGTACGCGGAAGCACTACGTACTCCTGCACCGGCTGTTGGCTATCCGTCTTGTCCGTCCACCCTGCAGACGGCACCGTCGTTCTACTCGGGACCACCGCAGTACGACAACCCACCCCTTACACGGAAATCTAGTGTATGGTGTGCTCCCGACAACCGGCCTCT
The DNA here is from genome assembly GCF_013339725.1 of Rhipicephalus microplus. Taxonomy (NCBI): domain Eukaryota; kingdom Metazoa; phylum Arthropoda; class Arachnida; order Ixodida; family Ixodidae; genus Rhipicephalus; species Rhipicephalus microplus. The sequence continues at coordinate 17,747,650 of NC_051173.1, forward strand.
ATGTTATCACTGTGGTGAACCAGGTCACATCTACCGTGAGTGCGCCTACAGGCACATGGGTCTTCCTGGCTTTCGTCCGGATGCTCGTCGACCAAGAGATGGTGAGCGGCCCCGTGCTATCGCCGAATACTTGGCAAGCCAACGATCCTCAACCCTTCCGCGTCGCCAATCTTGCTCACCATCTCCACAGCGTTCCACGTCACCTGGCCAACAATCGACCTTTGCGGACGTCCTTGCAGGAAGATCGCCTAGATCCACAAGCCCGCGCCGGGGAAACTAAGAACAGCGACCTCTGGGGGTGAGGCCGCTGTTGATCGACCGTTACAAGACCCTCCGCCGATTTGCCTGCCGACATCCGGCGACATTCTTTCACCGACGTGTGCCATCGACAACAAACGGGTCTCTGCTCGTGTCTCTGTCCTTGTCGACAACCACCCGCTGACCGCTCTGGTAGATACGGGTGCCGATTATTCTGTTATAAGCGCTGACCTCGCTGCACAGCTAAGAAAGGTAACGACACCTTGGGGACATGGAACCAATCTCCGGACTGCGGGAGGTCACCTATTGACACCGCTAGGAATGTGCACTGCCCGCCTCCGAATTCGTGAGTCGACATACATTGTTTCCTTCGTTGTATTGCGCGAATGCTCCCAAAACCTGATTCTCGGAATGGATTTTCTCCGCGAGCATGGAGCCATTATTAACCTTCGCGACCTGCTCATAACGTTATCTAACGACCATACAGCCCTACGAAAGGATGCAGTTGCGCCGACCACAACACTTCAAATTGCTGGCGACACCATCGCACTGCCGCCGCGAGCCAGTATGTTGGTAACTGTGGAGAGCGACTGTGACAACAAGAGTAGTGGCATCGCGGAAACTAACCTCTCGGTGCTCTTGGCTCGGCAGATTTGTGTCGCGCGTGCTATTGTCAAACTGAAACATCGGAGGACTCAGCTTCTGATCACAAATTTCGGCGGCCAGCACCAACACTTGGCAAAGAGAACAGCAATCGCGAACATTGAAGCTATCGATGACGAAGAATGTTCCACTTTTGATCCGATCGCCACTGTTGCCGAAGGTAACACTGCATTAGCCAGTACAGTTGACATGAATTGCCAGCTATCCTGTGCGCAGCAACAGCAGATACGCATGATTTTACGTACGTATAGTGATTGCTTTGCGTCCAGTTCCAAAATCAAGCAAACCCCAACCGTGAAGCACCGCATTATAACGGACCCTACCGAACGGCCTGTTCGACAGCACGCCTACCGCGTGTCGCAAAAAGAACAAGAGGCAATACGTTTTCAAGTGAAACAGATGCTCGACGACGACGTCATCCAACTCTCGAACAGTCCTTGGGCGTCACCCGTCGTACTTGTTAAAAAGAAAGACGGCACTCTTCGATTTTGCGTCGATTACCGGAAGCTCAAGAAAGTGACGAAGAGAGACGTCTACCCTCTACCACGCATAGATGATTCACTAGATCGACTTCGACATGCCCGATATTTTTCCTCAATGGATTTACACAGCGGCTACTGGCAGGCGAGGTCGATGAACGTTACAGGGAAAAAACAGCATTCATAACTCCCGATGGCCTCTACGAATTCAAAGTGTTACCATTTGGATTATGCTCTGCACCAGCAACGTTCCAAAGGATGATGGACACCGTCCTGTCCGGTCTGAAGTGGGAATCCTGCCTCGTGTATTTAGACGACGTTGTTGTTTTTTCCAAAACATTTCAGCAACATTTACGACTTCAGTCCGTCTTCGTCGCTATTCGATCCGCAGGCCTATCGCTAAAACCGGAGAAGTGTCATTTCGGCTAAGAAGAACTAAAGTTCCTCGGCCACCTTATCAGTCACGATGGCATTAGACCAGACCCAGAAAAGACCATGGCTGTTGCTGCATTTCCTCCACCTTCGAACAAACAGGATTTGCGCCGGTTTTTGGGTCTCTGCGCCTACTACAGGCGCTTTGTCCAGAGCTTTGCCAACATCGCTGAACCCCTTACCCGTTTAACGAAGGAGGATACTCCTTTTGTGTGGGGTCCAGAGCAGAGATCCGCTTTTTTCCAGCTTCAGCAGTGCCTTCTGAGTGAACCCTTACTAGGGCACTTTGATGAAGATGCCACCACCGAACTTCACACTGACGCAAGCAACATCGGTCTTGGTGCAGTACTCGTCCAGTGGCAAGACGGAGCTGAACGTCCCATCGCTTATGCTAGCCGCATTTTGTCATCTGCAGAAACTAACTACTCGACCACGGAGAAGGAATGTCTTGCTGTTATTTGGGCGATAACAAAGTTCCGACCGTATCTGTATGGCCGTCCATTCAGAGTAGTTACGGACCATCATGCCCTCTGTTGGCTGGCCAATCTCAAGGACCCTTCAGGGCGCCTCGCGAGGTGGAGCTTACGCCTTCAAGAATTTGAGGTTACAGTCGTCTACAAGTCGGGCCGCAGGCACACTGATGCTGATTGCCTTTCGCGCGCACCCCTCGCGACGACATCGAGGGACGATGATACCGATGGCCATATTCTTTGTGCAGTCAGTGAATCTGACTTGGCCCAACAACAGTGGAATGATTCAGAGATCCAACAACTTATCAAATACCTTCAAGGTCGCAGCCCGAGTCCACCATCGGCATTCGCACGTTCAGGGTCATTTTGTCTCCGCAACGACATCGTCTACAAAAAGAACTTCGAACCTTATGCGACTGAGTACCTCCTCGTCGTTCCACTAGGGCTACGTGCTGCCATTTTATCTGCCTGCCACGACGAGCCTTCCTCCGGCCACCTAGGATTCGCACGTACCTTTGCCCGGATTTGAACTCGCTACTACTGGCCAAAGCTCACCCAGGTTGTCAAGCATTACGTTAAAACCTGCAATCAATGCCAGCGCCGTAAAGCCCCCACCTGTGCGCCCTGCTGGTTTATTGCAGCCTGTTGCACCCCCGTCACAACCGTTTGAACGAATCGGCATGGACTTGCTTGGGCCCTTCCCGAAGTCACATGATGGCAACCGCTGGATCGTAGTCACTACTGACCATTTAACGAGGTACTGCGAAACGAAAGCCCTATAACGAGGCACCGCCAATGAGGTTGCATATTTTTTCATGAACAACATCTTCCTCCGCCATGGAGCGCCAACAGTTCTTATCACTGACCGTGGAACAGCCTTTACAGCCCAATTGATGCAAGACGTCATGAGACTTGGTGGAACAGCTCATCGCAAAACAACCGCATACCATCCACAAACCAACGGTCTGACGGAGAAATTAAACAGGACGCTCGCTGACATGCTATCTATGTACGTCGACCGTGATCACAAAAACTGGGATGCAATTTTGCCATACGTAACGTTCGCTTACAACACTGCGGTTCAAGAGACAACGGCTTTCACTCCCTTCCGGTTGCTTCACGGCCGAGAAGCAATTACGATGCTTGATGCCATGCTGTTGCCTGACACGACTGATATTACTAGTGATGCGAACGACTTTATCCGGCTCGCCGACGCGGCCCGCCAGCTTGCACTCAAGAGGATCCGAAAACAACAACGAATCGACTCGCAGAGGTACAACTCCCGTCATCGCCATGTCATTTACCAACCCGGTGATCTGGTCTGGCTGTGGATCCCGTTCACAAAAGGGGCCACTCGGAAAAGTTACTTCACCGCTACTTCGGTCCCTATAGAGTACTACGGCGCCTCACAGATGTCAACTAAGAAATTCTGCTTGAAGACACAGCTCAGCGATCTCGATGTTCCCAGCAGGTTGACATTGTTCATGTGTCACGCATGAAGCCACACTACCCCCCGAGCCACCTGACACTGCTTCATCATGCGTCTTTGTGCGTGTACACGGTTACTTTAAATTTTAATCGGCATTGGTCATCAGGGTGGTACTTTTTTTTTCGAAAGGGGGGGGGGGGGGGGTAATGCCACAGGCATGTAACGAGGTTTAGCCATGCCAATGCGACTATGTGCCACGGTGTGAAAGAAGAAGAGGACGGTTGGCGTGCTCGTGCTCTAACGTTCAGTTCGGCTCGACATCCAGTGCTGCTCCTGTGACTGCTTCATCATGCGTCTTTGTGCGTGTACACGATTACTTTAAATTTTAATCGGCATTGGTCATCAGGGTGGTACTTTTTTTTTCGAAAGGGGGGGGGGGGGGGGGGGTAATGCCACAGGCATGGAACGAGGTTTAGCCATGCCAATGCGACTATGTGCCACGGTGTGAAAGAAGAAGAGGACGGTTGGCGTGCTCGTGCTCTAACGTTCAGTTCGGCTCGACGTCCAGTGCTGCTCCTGTGAACAGACGTTGTGGTCGTTCTGTGATCACGTGACAATACGTACCTGTGTCTACTTATCTTTAAAATTTAGCCAACACATCACAGCCATGAATGTGACAAACGAGAAAAGCCTCTCCAAGCATTCTATGCTATGTATAAATGGAGTATAAGAGCCCTATGCGAGGTATGACAAGGCTTTTCAATGTGTTTGTGTTTTGTACCCTTATGTCTCGCTGAATTCACGGTTACTTTTTGACTACAACCAGACTTCAATATCTTTGCAATAAATGCACTATTTGGAAGCTTATATGTCCCAGTGTCACTGTGTTTTTAAGCACTGCAATTTATCAAGCTGTTGTGATGACACCCAAAGAGCCACATTACAAAAGAAGTCAGCAGCCAATTGAAATCGTATTCAAAAAGAAAAAAATTATGCATTCTCATTTCCCTCCAGTGACCGAACTGTCAATGCTTCGGTCAAATCATCCACAAAGACTGCCTATAGCCTGCTAATCTTACACTAGCACTGCCAAGAACGCAATCGGCCTTTGAACTTTTCTGATGTTTTTTTTATTATCCGCGAGAACCGAAAACATGGAAGCGTCTTTGTGGCACATTGCAGCATCAACTACGCTTTGAATCGATGGGTGCGGCTTACCTTTAAGTGACAAAATCTGATTGCTACATAGAGAAACCTGACACAGGACGAGCCATTTCTGTTTACATCGTCCCTGAACGTTCAGGGTGCATCGAGACTCTGCTGAGAATTTGTGAGAAACTACTCTTCAACTATTCATATCGTTCATAGCAGGCATGTATTAACAGGTTATTAATGTATGCTGGAATGTAAGACGACTCCTGCATAAGAATGGATGAACTTTCCCGATATGACTGAATTCAGCAGACTACAGCCTTGTCTTTTCAGTTTTCCTTGTCTCTTTGGGCACAAGTCTGCTCGATAAAGTTAGAACGAAAATTCGTATTAGTGACAACATTGATTTTTTTGGGTGGGGTGGGGGGCTGCCACTAATTAAACAACATGTTCATATCAATAATTGAGCAGTACAGAGATCATGGCACAACAATGTTCACTGCAGCATAAGATCATCATGGATTAACCCAATAAGTGAATTCTGCACCAAGTTTTCAATTAATGCCTCACAAAAATATTGTAGTGCGTACCTGTTATGGCCACAGTGCCCAGCTTTGCAGTTTTCACCACGACACTGACATCCGTCAGGGTGTGGCCCGGTGTGGGGATGATTTGGACGTCAGTTGCAATCCTGTAAGGCTCATCCTAAAACAATAAAAGGTCATCAAAAGCCAGGTGAGTGATGTTGATTGTGCAATCTTCAAGCTGGGCACAGATTATGTTCGTAAAATCATTCCAGAACTCTTTGCCCACAAAGTAAACAATAATGTAAGACATTATTCTGACAACCCTGCAAAACAACTTTATTCATTTATTATTTTGTTTATTTATAAGTACCTTACAGGCCTTGCACAGGCATTATGCAAAGGGGGTAGATACAAAGTAAAAACAGATTGGGTTAATATCAAAAACAAAGTCAGTACAAAAAAGTAAGAACGATGTAGAATAGCATATAAAAAAACACCGGCAAGTACAGCAAAATAATGCGTAACACAAAACTAGTCATATGTATGACAGATGAATGGGCAAGTTTGAAACACAAAACAAAGAAATGCAACAGCTTGTTAGACGGATCGAATGCAGGCGCAGCGAAACAGGTTACGCAGCTTACCAGAACCAGTTGGGATAATCAATAAGACTTAACAGCGTCCTATTTATGATAAAATAAAAGGAAAAAAAGAAAAGAGGGATACACAAATAATGGGATTAAATGGACCAGCTAAGAATCGTCAGTAGAACGATTGATAAGATGCCCACGAAATTTGTCGTGATTTTGGTGAAGGGCTATGGCACTGACAGTTGGGCGAGTTGGCGTGGGTTCATAGTTAAGAACGGCGCAAAAAACACCGGACACAAATTATGACAACACAAGGACCAATCCGGCGCCTGTCCTCGTGCTGTCATTATTTTGTGTCTTGTGTTTTTTGCGCCGTTCCTAACTATGAATGGATAAGCTTTGTTCTGATTAAACTGATGGTCGATGCACTTTTGGGACTTTGATTTATAGCACTTGTTACACTGATAGTGGCAATTCATGAAGTTTTACTTCATGAATTGCCATGAATTTTTTTTTTTTTGTAGTACAGCATCGCACTATGCGCTCATGAAAATATTGTCCACAAGCACATCGAACATTCAATGCTGGACATCGCATTCCTTTGCAACACAGATGCATCACAACATAAACCTCCACAGTAGAGGCATTCTCAGTTCATATTATGAATATGTGCTTTTGCATAAATAAATATTGCACAAAATACCTGCAATATTACAATAAATACAGTTTCACTGAATTGACGTTAAACTCGTGTGTGTACAAAACAGAAAAGAGACATGTTGATAGGGAGTTTCTTAGCAGGCCAAGTCCTTGGGAAACAGAAGGCCTAAAGGAAACTAATATTTAATAGCCAGTGTACTAAGTCTGTCTTAGTTACGCTGCTCAAGCTTGTCTGTCTGATGGTGCTCGTCAAAGCAATTTCTTCAGCAGCAGACTAAGCACGCTGATCCCTACATAGCTCACCCCCCAGTGATGAAGGCTTGGCCGTGGAGCAGTTTACATTGTTAAGATGGCATTGCAAGTGTCTTTATAGGTTGGCTTGAAACAGTACATAAAAACACTTATTCACGTTCATTAACAAGAAGTGTGAAGTTCTTTAATTATTTAACTATGGTTACAATTTAGGCCATTAACGGCAGCAGACAATGCTAGTGTCGGCAACAGCAATGTTGACACAATCACTATAAAATTGTGCATATAAAAATTGCTATAAAATTGTGTATATAAAATGTTTATTACTGTATACACTCAAACCTAAGCCGATGTTTTTTTCGAAAAAATTATGTGCGAAAATGGGGGTGTCAGCTTAGATTCGAGTACCCCGATTTGGCCACTGCTGCCACATGCCTGAAGGGACGGCCGCGCCAGCAGCATTACGGCCCTCGATATGCCGATCGCAAGGTACCGGTTTCACACGCTGGAGGCTCATTTTCATGACATTCTACGGTAGCTGCGCGGTGACGAGGCGGCTCAGGCCTGTTCAGCGAGATAATAGTGGTCCCTATCGCTTTCGTACGGTTCTTTGTCCCGAAATCCCGCAGTCCCATGTTCACACAGCGAAGGAGCGAGGGTCGCCGAGCCGGCGAGATTTCATGTTGGAAAAATAGGCAGACATGTTACGTGTCATGTGATTACCGCCGATAGATGGATGGATTGACATGGCTGTACCCTTTAGATCAAGCGGCGGCCAATGCCCCCTAGCTGTAATACTTAGTGAACAAAAACTAAACATTTTTTTATGTAGTGCTCAGAGTGCCTGCTCTGTGTTCAAATAGAATAGAAATATCTAATTTGCTTATAGGAGTATAAAATGAAATGAATTTCCAGCCAAACCCGGTTTCCAAACAAAGAAGTAAAATTCAACCCGGCTGTTGTCACTTTGGCCACCTATCTGCTATCGCATGGCGGATGGCCCGGAGAGGAGCCGCGGAGTTGGTCAATGGTCATTCTTCTGAAAGTGATCGTGCAGTGTAATTGTGCCTTTTGGTCGCGAAACACCCATGTCAATTGTGCTTTAGATTCGATGGCACCAACTAAGCGGTGCTACTATAGCGTGGCGTTTAAGCAGAAGGTTGCGTTACATGCGGCAAAGACATCGAATCTACGAGCGCAGCAAGAGCTCGGCGTGCATGAGAGAATGTGCGATGATAACGAAAACAATGTGTGGAACTCTTCGGCTACGCAGCAATCCGCATGGCGTTCCCTGGAGTGAAAACCGGCCGACACTATGCGGTGGAAGACAATGTTGCCGATTTTGTTTGAGAACAGAGGGAAGCGGGATTGCCCATGACGACTGAAATTATTCAGGCGAAGGCCAGAGAAGTCGCCATCGCGAAGGGTGTTTCATGAGCCTGTTTTAAAACCAGCAGGGGCTGGATAACATGCTTCATAAAACGGTTTGGACTCAGCCTGCGACGACGGACCTCCGTGTGTCAAAATCTCGACCAACATTCGAGGAAAGTTATTTTTTTTTTCTGGCCTTGCCAGTTTCGGGGTGTCTGCCTAGGTGTCTGCCTAGATTTCGGCAGACACCCCGAAACCGGGGTGTCTGCCGGGGTGTCTGCCTAGTCTGCCTAGATTTCGGGGTGTCTGCCTTTCCTCTAGATTTGAGTATATATATACGGTACTTGAATAGGCTGAGCTTCAGCTCAAATCTTGAGTTAAAATAATACAGTGGAACCCCGATTATACAACTTTCATGGGACCACACAAAACCATCGTATAATTGAAAAACTAAGAATAAAGGCAGTGACATTCAGCCTTGCATGAGAAACGGGTACAGACAACCTGAATAAGCCCACGACACGACCTTGCGCATCCCCAAGGAAGGTAGACAAACTATTTTTGCCAATGGCAGCATTACTTAGTTGAAGCAGGTGCGAGCGAATTTTTATTCTAAACTTTAAAAAATTCGAATCCAACGCGCATCTTTCTCCCGATAAATTGAGCCCGAAAATGGCCTGCACGTGAAAACAAAACTGAAGCCGTGTTGCCAACAGCCTCCCGTGAGAAGAGTTAGACACATTGTCATCGTCATCACATAATGGCGACACACCTCGAGTTAGAAGGTTGATAGAATGCCTTTGTGGTAGACCGAGCTGTGCGCATTGTAATTTGTTGCCTTGTGAAGTGCAACTAGTGATGTTCTGCTGTTGTAATGAACGTTGACGTCAAATGAACGTTACTTTACACAGTGAAAATATATGCATCGCACCCTTTTGCGTGCTCAAGTTTGTGACTGCATGTGCCACAAACCATGGCAGGAGATCAGCTGTATGTTGACCAGAAAAAGTTACTACAAACCGAAAGCATCAATATATTAGGATCTTCAGTATGAGCTTTTCGGCCAGCTGAAGCTACTCTGGATGAAGCTTCTCCAAGTAACCACCCTGCGTTTGTGTTGCAGAATCATTGTTATATGGACTATCAACAGTTTAAAACGGAACTATCGATACTATTGTCCATTTACCGATAGTTCTGCAGCGAACAGTCACAACAGCCTACTATTTGCAGTACTCGGGTTCTTTCATTTATGAGCAAATTTTTTATGAATAAAATTACCTCAGTGAAAACACCGGAATATGTCCACTAAGGTAGTAATGCTCATAACCAAGCTGTCAAGCCTTACAAACAAAACTAAGTTCGTAATTTTTTTCATTTTAGACCCCCCAAAACACAACATTAGTTCGAAGTCTTGCAGTTCTGTGACATGAACGGCTTCCTTGCTGCTACTGCTGAACCATTCAATCCATTTTTTTTTTTTTTTTTTGCAAGCCAAGCATTTTGGTGAAGGAACACAAGCATGCCAACCTTTGCTCTACTTAGCCTGCTCCTTCTTTCTGGAATGATCCGTCCTGCAGCGGAGAACATGCGTTCTGCAGGTACTGGGATGCACAAGTACTTCCTGGCCATTTAAGAGAGTGGCACTGTTGCGCATTGCCAAGAGTGCCCGAATTTTAAAGGATTACTCTTCCTTTCCTCAGGAGGTAACTCCAAATACTGGTGAACCATTATAGTCCTGCGTTTGAAGTGGTAATTTAGAATTCCAGTTGTTGCCTCTTAAGGAAACGCAGAATTCGGCTTCCTGCCAGAACTTCGTTTTGAACCACACGCTGTCTAGTTCATTCAGCTGCAGGATCAACTGGCTCTGTGCTTCAAAGTAGTGCCCAAATGTTGTCTTCAGCATTCCTTGCACAAACTGAACTGGTTGAGCACCATAAAGAGGTAGGCCGGCGGCATACAGACATCCTCACCTTTCTTACAAGCACTTCCTTGCGAGCGAGGCCACTTGAAAGTTTTGTTTCTGCGTGCAAAAGGCAGTGCTCTCGCTTGAATGAACGAAGAGTTATAAAGCCACATAAGATGAGCGACCGATGTTGCTTTGCTAGCTCGTTTTTGTGCGCCCCGAGTTGATGACCTTGTTTTCAATTCTTGGACAGATATACCTTTACTGTTTGCGATTTCTGCTTTGATTCACTTGCTTTGTCTTGCTTTGCCAATTTGAACGTGCAAGGATCTAATAGGTTCGAATCTACATAAGAAGGATACGAAGAAATACTGATTGATATATGGGGTTTAACGTCGCAAAACCATTATATGATTATGAGACACGCTGTAGTGGAGGACTTTAGAAATTCGACCACCTGGGATTTTTTAGCGTGCAATAGGGGTGCAACGGCCGATATATAATTTGGAGCAATTTTTGGAACAGCAAAATGTTAATTTTGAAGCACTAAATTCCAAATTTGGAGCAGGTTACGGAAAAGAAAAAAGGCTTTTTTTTTGTCATAAAATACCATTTAGAAAAAAGATCATGTATTAACCATTCAACAGCACCGAAATCGTTCAGTGTAAACATGAGCACTGCTATTTCAATTAAAGTAGTATTTTGAACCACCCCGCTAAGTGAACAATGATAAATTCCATATTACCATTTGCAGTACCTTTTAAATCGTTTGAGAGACTCTGTGAATATATCAATCTGCCAAGCTTGCGACCTTGAAATTTGGGAGATTCGTAAAACCGAGGGCTAGGGGTGGGAAAAAAAAAAAAACTGGCGCACAATTTCGTTAGATTTTTTAAGAAAGGGAAATGTCATACGCTGCTTTGAATGATTGCCAATAGCTTATTTAGACGTCAGTGATTGTATCGGTACTCAAAATTGTGTGGCGTACAAATGCATGAGTGACTGAGCAAAATATGCAGTGCCCCACTAGCACTAACAGCCCCTTCTGAATCTCAAAACGCTTTTCTGCAAGGCACCATTGTACTGCGGCAAAGGTGGCTCAAGCAGCATTAGAACCAAAGCCAAGAAATGTTCTAGCCGCTACAACACCCCCCCCCCTCCCCTACTTCCCACCTTTTTTTTTCTTTTTTTCACCGTGGGGTTAGTTGCTGCTTCGGCTCCCTTGCAAGGTGCATTCAACCAGGTAAAGTAACGACATGCGGCCATTGGCCCAGTGATGGCACAGGATATCTATCGCCAGGACCGTGGCAGGATCGACGCAACTTCAAGACAAAAATAAATGCTTAATGTGCCGCTGCTAAAATAATCAACGTGGTTGCTAGCGACGCCCACGTTCGCAGCACGTCGAGCTTGTTCACTCGAGGAAAACGCGGCATACGCTTCCAGTTTTAGTTCTTAACAAGCCATAGCCGCGTTTTCAGGCTATAAAATTTACATTTCCCGTGAAGCGTTGGAGAGCTCCATCGATTTATCAAGTCCTGGATCACTTGCCAGCAGCCTGTGGACGCCTCGGCTGATAGGGGGGCTACGTCACATGCACGTGATTTAAAAGTCCTGAGCCAGCCTGAGCGGCCTCAGGCCGTCTGGGCACTTGATGTCGTCTGCGTCCGCTGCGGCGTCTGCTATGTCGTCTGCCCTAGTCTGCTCCGTTAATGGCAGCGACACAGGCCACAACGCTGATCTAATTCCAACTTTAACAGTAGTTAGATAATGAATTCTACCTATTTTTGTTGTGATGCAACTTGTTGTAAGTGAACTACTCGATCACGCACGCATCATAGGCCTGCATTGTTTCTCCTGGTGAGTATCATGCGTAGTTGTCCAACCTTCGGAAATACGCACGCGCTCGACATGGCTCAGAACTCCTATGACAAAAACTGGCCGCGCAAACAATGTGAAATCCAGAAACATGGGAGAAGTGGACAGAAAAGCGAAGAGAGAGCAGGAGCCCATCAAAAATTTCCCGTGTCTAACTTAAGATGGGCGCACAGCCATGAGCACCGCTCTGTTGTGTGCCAGCTGCCTGAAAAAAATCATTCGGGCCGCCTGCGGGCGGCCCGGCACGCAAAAAACGAACATGCGTCCAAGTGGTCCCGGTGAAGCTTTCATTTGGTCCCCGAAAAAAAAAAAAAAAAAACTAATGCGGCGCCGGCGTCCGGGACTGCTCGAAACCACCCGGAACGTGTAAATCGATGAAGCTCGGTGGCTACAGCAACGTATTTTTTTGCATTAAGTTCCGTCGTCCCGCCTATAGGTATCCATTGCGGTCAGCAGACTGATGGACGTGCTGCGTTGTTACTTTATCTGGTCGATCGCGTCTCGGGAGCTTACGACGGGTGCCTAAAATATTTCAAGTATATTTTAGGCACTATAGTTCAGATCTGTGCGTTTTTACTTATGGTGCAAGATCAGGTGGCCGACGTGGTCTGCATTTCTCGCCTAAGTGCACACCTGAACAAAATTTCGAGGCTGGCGGGGTATTTTGGCACAGCATGGCACAATTTCAGTAAATTTCACAGGTTTGGTGCAGCTCGGTGCAACAATCGGGAATTTTATCAAATTGGCGCAGCTGTTGCACCCCTGAATGCACAAGGTCCTACGGCATTTTCATCTGTATTGAAAATGCAGCTACTGCAGCCAAAATTCGATCCCGCGACTTGCTTGTCAGCAGCCGAGTACCCTAGCCACTAGACCACCGTGGCGGGGAGACAAAGAAATGCCGCTGGTGCCGTCTGTTTCATGTTGTAGTAAATAATCTTGAGCTATAGCACTGCCTTGTGAATCCTGCTATGGTTATCCCCACAACCATTTACTACGCCCACCGTAAAACAAGGTTACGTGACGATGAGTTTGCGCAGTTGGTTTCATACTATTGGCAGTGCTATCGAAATTACCGCTGATAGTATACTATGAACCATCGATAGTGCTATCGATAGTTCATCGTACCATCGATAGTCTAATGGTGACGCAAACATCAATACTATCGATTGTGCTTTTGATAGTTCTGCATCACTACCCAGCGTACGCACGCGATCGAGACATATGCAGAAGTGCACAAACTACCGAAGAATGAATTTTCCATTCTACATCCTGTCTCAATCTATACTTTGCGAATAATGAACCTACGAGAACACAAGTTCATATTTTGTCCTCGCGAGTATTTGGTCAATGTTTGATGTGAGTGAAGGTGCGTTTCTTAATTCCGACAGAATCAGAAAGTTGTCCTAAGATGGGGGGGGTCGGCATGAAACTGTGTCGTACAACGAGGATTTTTAATACCGTAATTACTCGAATCTAACGCGCACCTTTTTTCCGGTTAAGCGAGTTCATACGCGTTGGAATCGAGTACGAAAAAAAAAAAATGAATACGGTCATTCTATTGCCATCGGCATTCCGAAATGGCCGCCCCCTACGTGCGTTGGCCATTTCTGCCATTGTGTTTCCCATGTGCGGCACTTCGTACGTGTGCTGAGGAGTTCGTCATCTTGGTGTGCATTAGCATCGACGGCATGGAAGGGCCGACTCCAAAAACTCGACGAGTGCACCACGGTGCCGCTTTTAAAAGAAAAGACATCGCGTGTGCCGAAACAGACGTAAATCGGGCTGCAGCACGGTCGTTCGGAGTTCCCGAAACGTGCGTGCGGGACTGGCGGAAACAAAAGCAGAAGATTGTCGACAGCACACGCAAAGGCTTCAGTGGACCACAGCAAGGTCGGTTTCCACAAATTAAAGAGCTGCTCGGGGAGTATGTACTTGAGCGGCACGGCGGCCCGTGACGACAGAACTGCTCCAAGTGCTGGCTATGCCATTACCGTATTTACTCGATTCTACCGCGCCCTCGATTGTAACGCGCACCCGATTTCCACCGCGAAAAAAAAAAAACGTAAGACATTGATTGCAACGCGCACCCATTTTTTCTCGCTGGCCCGCATGATCACACCACTCGAAAAAACGACTCCTTTCGGGAGCGTCTTCCATTTAAATATGAGGTACGGGCGAAGCTTGTGCCCATCTGACGTGTAACAGAGCATTGCCGTCACTGTAGTTTTACCGTGGACCGATGTCAGCACGCGAACTTGCTTTGCCCCCTTCTTCTCGATGGTTGTGGTGCCAGGCGTGTCGAAGTAAAGAGGCGTCTGATCGGCATTCCCGATTTGCCCAAGCAGGTAGTCGTTGTTGCGCCGCAAGTTTAAAACGAACCTCTGAAAACTGTGAAGCTTTTCATCGTACTCCTCCGCAAAACTTTTCGCTTATGCATGTTCCCCTTCGGAGGGAAAAGCCTTTCCTCTTCATAAAGTTAGTTAGCCAGCACCTGCTCGCTTAAAACTGGCTCCGCATTAGACCTTTTTCTAAGACTAATTGCATAGCCCGCACTTGGAGCAGTTCTGCCGTCACGGGCCGCTGTGCTGCTCGCTGCTAAAGCACATACTCACCGAGCAGCTCTTTAATTTGCGGAAACCGACCCTGCTGTGGTCCACTGAAGCCTTTGCGTAAAGCTTTGCTGTCGAAAATCTTCTGCTTTTGTTTCCGCCGGTCCCGCACGCACGTTTCGGGAACTCCGAACGACCGCGATGCGGCCCGATTTCCGTCCGTTTCTGCACACGCGATGACTTTTCTTTTAAAAGCAGCATCATGGTGCACTCGAGTTTTTGGAGTCGGCCATTCCACGCCGTCGATGCTAATGCACTACTAGATGACGAACTCCTCAGCACATGTACGAAGTGCCGCACATGAGAAACACATAGGCAGAAATGGACGACGCGCCATGCCGACGCACGTAGGGGGCGGCCATTTTAGATTTGCTGATGGCAATAGATTGGCCGTAATTTTTTTGTTCGTACTCGATTCTAACGCGCATGCGATTTATGAACTCGCTTAACCGGAAAATAGGTGCGCGTTAGATTCGAGTAATTACGGTAGCCTTAGAAAAAGGTCTAATGCGGAGCCAGTTTAAAGCGAGCAGGTGCTGGCTAACTAACTTTATGAAGAGGAAAGGCTTTTCTCTTCGAAGGGGAACGGGCATATGCGAAAAGTTTCGCGGAGGAGTACGATGAAAAGCTTCACAGTTTTCAGAGGTTCGTCCTAAACTTGCGGCACAACAACGGCTACCTGCTTGGGCAAATCGGGAATGCCGATCAGATGCCTCTTTACTTCGACATGCCTGGCACCACAACTGTCGAGAAGAAGGGGGCGAAGCAAGTTAGCGTGCTGACAACGGTCCACGGTAAAACTACAGAGACGGCAATGCTCTGTTACACGTCAGATGAGCACAAGCTTCGCCGTACCTCATATTTAAATGGAAGACGCTCCCGAAAGGAGTCGTTTTTTCGAGTGGTGTGATCGTGCGGGCCAGCGAGAAAAATGGGTGCGTGTTGCAATCGATATCTTACGTTTTTTTTTTTTTTTTCGTCGTGGAAATCGGGTGCGCGTTCCAATTGAGAACGCGGCAGAATCGAGTAAATACGGTACATCATCTCTATGGGAATTTTGCCTGGAACAAACCAATCCGTCATAAACAGCGGGTCACCACGAAACCAGGGGACGTAAAATCGAAATTCCACTGTATTAATATACAGGATCACCGTTTCGAAGACACACTGCTTTCTTGGTCAAAGTTGAGATTGATCAAGTCAGCAATGTCATTTTTAAACTCTTTGTTTGGTACTCACTCATGATGGGCTACAAAGCCACGAAGTCCTCGGGCTAAGAACAGAGCAAGCACGAAGGAATTACAAGTGGCCATTGGGAGTGCTACCTAGCTCAATTGTGTGCAATAGTATTCATGTGACCCGGTGACCTCACCCATGAAGAAGGAGGCAGTTGAACGATGAAATTTCATATTCTTCAAGCTCAAGGATTACACATCTGGAAGATTATCACAAGGGGGGATGGAGGGGTTTGCCTTCGTACCCCCCTTTTTTTTTCTAAAAAAAAGTGCGGGAGATGCAGTCCTGTAAGTGTAAACTTTTGCATTGCAATCTTTATAATCACTCAGAAACAACGCAGCTGGAGTGTCCCTATAACAGTAGAATCTCTGTGATATGTACATATGTACAAATCACCCGAAACTTTGTATCTTAAAAAAGAAAGCAAAATTGCTTTTCAAACCCCGATTTACGCACAGAACATTTCTTTTTGTCAAAAGAACTTGCCTACGGGGACACACGGGAACAGATCAGTAAGGAACAACGCAGCTGGCTGCCCTGAAAGTGTGGGTCAAAGCTTCGCCACATAGATGTACAGAACATCTTAGATGGCAAAGATCTGATGCGTACTCCTGCAGCAGCTAGCTGCACCGTCTTTCATTGGTCCATTCTCTGGCTTCGCATCAGGCCAACTGAAAAGCGCTTTAGCCCACTTTACCGTAGTCATATTTGAAGATTGACATGTACAATGAAAGCTTCAGGTCTGTCTTTCTTTGTTTGTTTTTTACACCTTTGATGCCTTTAATCTACCACTGAGTTAGTTGCGTATCTCCGGAGCTCATAGTAGTCCTCATAGATAATCGCATTGCAGCGACCATGGTTTCGATCACGGTGGTTGCGGCAAACAGTAATTTCATTGATAATCCATCTGCACTGGCCGCACACGTGCTCTCAAAACTATGTTGCTTTTTGCCATCAATGATTGCATCTGTCGCAGTTTTGTCATCAGCGTTCGCGGAAAGAAGCATCACTTTGACTGGGTGAGCGTTGTACAAGCGTGCATTTTGGGTGTTCAGTCAGTTCGTCGTCGCCATATGTGATCGCGTCAAGAGTTTGTTGGCCGTTCCCGTCCTTCCGAAGCTTCCAGCATGTTGCTCTTGGCCATTGCTCGACAGTTTTGTACAGAAGTTTGTATCAGCTGGCATGACATGCTAAAGCGCTTAAAACAGCCGTATTTTGGCCCTCTGGACACAGTGAAATTCGCCTGGGGAATGTCATGAATTCACGCCTGGGGAATGTCATGAATTCATATCACTGAGATTCTAATGTATGTTTACATCAACACCTTCCAATTCATTTAAATTGTAATGCGATAGTTCAATAGTTTCGTAAGAAGCCTGAATCGGATTGGGTTCAATTTTTGTTAATGCAGTCAGATCACGCACAGAAATATCGATTTCTGCGAGATTTTTTTTACCCAACCGTACAGACTTCAGAAATGGTTGAAACACAGGAAATTTGGCAGGTCTGCTTGTATCAAAACCGTTTGATCAGCAACAAACCTATACTATCATTGAAGTTATTCCCCAGCTGGGCATATATCAGTGAAATGTTTGCTTTTGTCACTGCAAACTGAGTGAGTGACCAGACATATTTTTAACAGAAGTGATGAATACATTACGTTTTCAAACGTGCACAACTGGTACACGTCACCACTGGACACTGTGGTACCAATGATGTGGGTGGCCCTCTGGAACAGGTTGAGGTTTCCAATGTGGTCCGAATGGCCGTGTGTGCACACCACATAGTTGATTTCATCACAGGACACACCAAGCTTAGCGAGACCTAAAAAACAAAGGTGACCATGCTCAAAATCACTCAACAAAGTTCAATAGTGAAACTGAACCTTGGAAATCTTAAAAAACTGATCGTACAGCCGTGCATTCTTTTCGTAGCATGAAGGTGGTTCAATGCTACACATGTAAGACACAGTAGCGCAAAGCTGTACAAATAGCAAACATTTAAGTGACATAGCTTGTCTCCACAAAGTGCAGGTGTGAAATGTGAAGGATTATTCTCGTGAAAAATGTCACAAATCAAAAACAACTGAACTGAAAGATGTATCATAGGAAACTTCTACAACACTACTACTAGCACAGATTTCACTGCATTCCCAGCCAAGTAAAAAATAGAGCAAGGCCTCCAAAACAATCACTATAAAATGTATTACCATATGTATCACCAATGCCTCAATTATACTAGTAGCTACACATTACTTGAGGCACAAGAGGTGCGAAAAGAGAAGCACTTTGTTTTAAATGAATGGTTTTTAATACTACAGACTTGCCTATTTCTGACAGAAATAAAAAAGCCATGGCAGTGCTGAATTTCTGTGCAATGTGTTTTGAACCATGCGCAGTACTTCTAGCACTAATCAATTAGGTTTTATTTTAGTAAAACGTTACCTTGTGCATTAATGGTAAAACAAGAGAGTTATTGCCCCTAAAGTACCGTAATTACTCGAATCTAACGCGCACCTTTTTTCCGGTTAAGCGAGTTCATAAATCGCATGCGGGTTAGAATCGAGTACGAACAAAAAAATTACGGTCAATCTATTGCCATCGCAAATCCAAAATGGCCGCCCCCTACGTGCGTCGGCTATTTCTGCCTATGTGTTTACCATGTGCGGCACTTCGTACGTGTGCTGAGGAGTTCGTCATCTAGTAGTGCATTAGCATCGACGACTTGGAAGGGCCGACTCCAAAAACTCGAGTGCACCACGATGCCGCTTTTAAAAGAAAAGTCATCGCGTGTGCCGAAACGGACGGAAATCGGGCCGCATCGCGGTCCTTCTCGAAACGTGCGTGCGGGACCGGCGGAAACAAAAGCAGAAGATTGTCGACAGCAAAGCTTCACGCAAAGGCTTCAGTGAACCACAGCAGGGTCGGTTTCTGCAAATTGAAGAGCTGCTCCGCGAGTATGTGCTTGAGGAGCGAGTGGCACAGCGGCCCATGACGACAGAACTGCTCCAAGTGCGGGCTATGCAATTAGTCTTAGAAAAAAAGTCTAATGCGGAGCCTGTTTAAAGCGAGCAGGTGCTGGCTAATTAACTATATGAAGAGGAAAGGCTTTTCCCTCCGAAGGGGAACATGCATATGCGAAAACTTTTGCGGAGAAGTACGATGAAAAGCTTTACAGTTTTCAGAGGTTCGTCCTAAACTTGCGGCGCAACAACGGCTACTTGCTTGGGCAAATCGGGAATGCCGATCAGACGCCTCTTTACTTCGACATGCCTGGCACCACAACCGTCGAGAAGAAGGGGGCGAAGCAAGTTCGCGTGCTAACATCGGTCCACGGTAAAACTACAGTGACGGCAATGCTCTGTTACACGTCAGATGGGCACAAGCTTCGCCCGTACCTCATATTTAAATGGAAGACAATCCCGAAAGGAATCGTTTTTTCGAGTGGTGTGATCGTGCGGGCCAGCAAAAAAAAAATGGGTGCGCGTTGCAGTCGATGTCTTACGGTTTTTTTTTTTTTTTCGCGGTGGAAATCGGGTGCGCGTTACAATCGAGGGCGCGGTAGAATCGAGTAAATACGGTACACAGCCAACTGTACGGGGTGACGTCGAGGGCTTTAAATTAATTTTGATCTCCTGGAATAATTTGAAATACACATAGACCTCAGTAAACAAGCACTTCTATACTTAACATGACCTTCACGGCAAAAAACTGGTACCTTGGCCTCACATTGAGCAGCAAAGCACCAGTTACACAGCCGTTATGGCAAGTTTCAAGATAGAGATGTACTCTGCAAAGATGACGACTACATAAATGCAAGGGAAATAACAGGGCCCTTCAATGCTTTTCTTCTCGTCATAAAGCTCCTGTTGAAGTTTCGTATAAAAACAAAAGCTAACGCCAGAGGCGCCACTGTGAGAAGAACAGCTCTGATCTGCTGCGTTCATCAGGGCAAGTACACGTTCGCAGGGCATTTCTGAAGAACAACATTAGGCTGCATTTTTTTGCTGTGTTCACTAACTAAACATGGCAGTGAAGAGTGTTGACTGAGCATGCAAACTGTTTACTAGCTCATTTTTACTAGCCCCACTACAATTTTGCTTAGATTGTGCATTTCACCATAACTAACCTAAGCTGACCCACAGATTCACATAGAGTTGCAAGAAGTTATGATATGGGATCTACAGAGCACTGGCAGGCCACGACACTCATTCTCCAGTAGATTCCCTATTTATTCCAGGGCACCAAGAAGCTGCCAATGAGAATTTCACATGCAGAACAAGCGAGTATGTACATAAATCAGTTTTGGCACTAATTGCATGCATCTTTATCTCGGAGCCATTCGTTCTGGCGACATTGCTTCTGCCGGTAATCTAGGGCTCTACAAAACGGCAGACAACAGCGCAGGAAAATGAAAATGCAGACTGCGTGCCCAGAACTGCATCAGGGCCAACACGCCATTTTGTAGGGCAAAGGACCAACTGACGAGCTCAGTAATAAGTCAAGTTCTCCGTGAGCATGTTTGCATCACTGCGCATACGAGGGGAACTGCTCAGAAGGAAAAAGGCACGGGAATCGTTTTTCGAAATGGAGGATCTGCAAGGCATGCAGCGGTGTAATATTAGAAATATGATCACCGTGGTATACTGTATGAATAATGGAGAGTTTGTTTGTGGGGTGTAAAGAAAAAAGAAAAAGACGGAGCCTGTTCACTGGCCCTTTGATGTTAAACAACTGGGCATGCTACCACGGACACTAGATAGAAGTCAAGACAACACAGAAACTGGCATTTGTGTTGTCTTTACATCTCTCTTGTGTCAGTATTTGCATGCACAGTATTTCAACACGAATGTAGCAGAACTGATAGCTAGGCTAGCTGGTAATTGTTACCGAACATCTTGAAAATAGCGTGAGAAATGATACAGACAAAGGAAGATAGAAAAACACACCGCAGCGCAGAAAACTTAGTTGAGAGCTGAGCGCTGTCGTGTGCCCTTCCATTTTATATTACAGTCTTGTTTGTCCAAGCCATATTTTGTGCGGTTTTTCGAGATGTTCAGGAAAATTTTAACATAAATACCTGCCAACTAGCTCAGCTCTCCTGTTGTTCTATCCTTTTGCTGATGAAGGGATAACTGAACCGATAAATTGATACCATGAGAATCTTTGTTACGACAGCCATAATGTGCATTATAGTACCTGTTATAGCATCACAAGGGAATATGCACCGAGCCTTGATCCACAAGGCAGCAACACCATCGTCGCGCCATTTTGAAGACCCATTTGTTCACTCCGTCCATGCTGTACATGCATTGACATTTAAGGGGTGTTTTGGAGGTCTCTATTCATCCAGCTCAATGCATGGATAGATTTGGGATACAGTGCACGCAGCAAGTTTCTTGCATGTGCGGCGGGAGCGAGTACCTTTACAATGGCGATTCCGTTACTAGCACTCTACCTGGATGACATCAAGTACATTCCCCCTACAGCTGTCTAGAATGCACATTGTCATCTTCTAGCTATGTGGCCCCTCCCCAAATGAAGGCATTCCATAGCATCAAGTTCTCCCACAGCATTATGCAGGAGTTTCATGACCAGTAGAAAAATACTGAAGGATCCAGTATGCTCCACGACGTTTGCAAGAACTGACATCTGTAGAAATGGTGAAAGCAGTGTGCCCAGTTTATGTGGCGATAACTGCGACATTAGAGATGAGACGGAAAGGTACTTACTGTCCACAAGGAAGTCCCTGTCCCAAGCAGACAGTGTATCAACAATGATGTTGAAGCCAGGTCCACGTACAAGGGTAGACGTCCCATTGGCTACCATGGTGCGACCGTCCTTGCTCAGCAATGAGTAGCCTTCCTTTATGACGTTTATGTCATAGTCCATTTTCTAAGAATGAAAGAGTAGGGGAAGAAGGCAAAAGAGAGGGGACACAAAATTTTACAGAATTATTACTGTATTCACTGTGGACGTACAAATAAGTACATGAAATGTTTGGATAAGCGCACATAACGTCGAAAAGAGCGAAGTGAGCACACTGAACAATACTGTACGACTGCAGAACTGACGACTACCCGTTTCCTTCGTTTCTATTCCATCATCCTTCGGGCATCACA
Source organism: Rhipicephalus microplus (assembly GCF_013339725.1). NCBI lineage: Eukaryota > Metazoa > Arthropoda > Arachnida > Ixodida > Ixodidae > Rhipicephalus > Rhipicephalus microplus. The sequence goes on from NC_051173.1 coordinate 17,769,683, forward strand.
CAAATGTCTTGGCAGGTTACGCACAGCCAGCAAACCCGCAGTTTTAGTGAAGCGGTTTAAACACTGACGTGCGCATCTCACCGGCTGTCGCTCCCAAGCTGAGACGAGGAAATCGACGACCGGAGATCTTCCACAGCTTCCCGACTCTTTTAGCAGCGCTTCCTTCTTGATCGGATCCTTGTGGATGGCGATCGCGGAGTGAGCCGCTTCTCTACGGCAGGCGCTGCGCATATCTCGTCTCCGCTCGAAAGCCTGCGAATGAATGAAACGTTGCATATTTGCTCATCGAGTGGGATACGTCAACTGCCGCAGACATCACACACCACAAACGCGGTCAACAAGGCCCACTGACGCCATCCTGGCTGCAGGAAAAGTCACAATGAGGAAAGTGACAGGTGATACACGGGCAGCGAACAATGCATGCGGAGCTAGGAACATCTGTTGTTTTTCCGGGCAATACCGTAGAACTTTTGAGGCTTGCGCCAGTTACAACATGAACTTGCCTGGATGATACGTAATCTAAAAGGCTCTACTGAATCGACGACAGCGAGGATAGGAGCGTGGAGCACTATGACCCGAACTTAAGAAGACCCCACGGGGTTCACCACATTCCTCGCTTTTCTTCCTAGCCCTTTTTTGAAGACACACGGTAAGAGCAAGTCGCGGCGAGCGAGTCTCGTCAGATTTTTACCTTAGGTAGCGGAGTGTCAGCAAACGCAATCAACGCACTACTGCAATCCAAACTACGATCAAAACAGCACGTCACGTGCGAGCTAGTTTGAAAGCTGATTGCAAGGAAAAGGAATGTCTGAAATGGACCCCATTGGTCGTCGCACCCAAAACCAAAACTATTATCTACGTAAAAAAAAAAAAGACTTTATTTTATTTGTCTCTAAGCGTTACCTACTATGTTAGTTTTTATTGATTTTTTAATTGTTTATTTATGGAGCACGTGGAAGCCGCAAAGACGTTTAAACTTTAGGACACGAACGAAACGACCGCTAGAGGTCTTCGTGTCGCTTGTGCAGTGCGGGGAAGCTAGACGGCTGAGGCCGTGATTTCTTCTTTTAGCTTTTGTCGGATTTCGTTTGAACGCTGCATTTTTAAACATGTGGTATGAAATAATTCCATCTGTTGCCATCATCGGCGTTCTCATGTCAGTTCCAAATCTTACCTGCAAGCCATTGTCTTGGCTTTTCGACGGAAAGGTTAGTAAGTGCACCGGTGACCTTCGGTTAATGGAACTTGGCGCAAGTTTTTCAGTCCACGAGTGTTCTCATTTCTGTCGCGGCTCGTAACTTTCGCCTTTACGAGAGGTTTGCTGTAAAGAACAAAGAAAAAGAGTCTGACAGAGGTAGAACCGTCTAGCAGTGTCGATCACATCTCTGCGACATACTTTCGCTACCTTCAAATATGTTGCAGTCGGGCGTGCAGCTTTCCAACGGCACTTGGGTGATTTAGGCGCCAAAAACGCCCAGTAATGCTCGTCTAGGAGCCTTCAACAAACTCTCGAACATGCATTATGTTACGTCGAGCTTTCACAGTCATGCAAAAACTCCTAATTTGTAAGGGCTTGCTACGAGCCAATTCGCTTGACGTCATTTCAACTTGAGCTGTCTGCATAAACGTGGTTGTATCTCAGCTGCAAACCCGCGTATTCCTCTTAGTGACTATGGTTCTTCGGGGCATTGCGTGGCATAGCTGTAAGCAGTGTTGCAACAACCGTTTGCCAGTATATTGAGAACCATGCTGTAATTCGGGGCAAGTTGGATTCTTTGGTCTAACTAATTATGTGAAGCCACCTTTAGCAACCTAATATCAAGTTTGTGAAATTGATTAGCTGCAAAGCTTCTCTGTCTAGCTGACTATAATTTTCTCTTGTCAATGTAAGCAGCTTAGAAGCTAAAGCAGTTGATGCCACTGTAGCTTTTGTTGCTTTGAATGCTTTGAGGAGCAATCGTAATCAGCTAATAATCAGTTGGAGAAACAATAATAATTAATCTTCAGTGATGCTTCCTCCACCCAAGTTTCCTGAAGAGACCTGGCAGACAGAGCAAGCAAAAGTTGTGCTTCTCCTAGGAATCTGTCGTAGAGGCTGAGCGTTCCTAGCAATATTACTTGCTGACACAGGTGTATTATTACATTCCTGATGACACTGAAAGTTTTCATCTATGGTTGGGACTCCACAGAGCCATCGATTCAGTGTATCAGGGGAAATAAGCTTGTTCAACTCGAAAGCATAGTATTTCTTTTTATAAAGTTAACGTGGAACAGTTGTCCTCACAATCTATCCTGATGATCGGTCATCTCAAACTGAAGCCGAATGACGAGAAGTCCCAAATAATGGCTGCTGCTGTATAGTACCTAAGTGGTCATTTCATTACTGTGTTGAGTGCTTTACGCATGTCTCATTTCCATGATGAACCTTTCTTGCACAAACTTACAAAAAAATTTGGCGCCTTAGGAATCGACGTTATGTGAAGCATGTAAAACAAAAGTGACTGCGTTCTAATTTTTTTTAGCAAAACATTACCAAATGATGCAAAAAATATGTACGCACAAAGATATGTTGAACAGTCGCTTATGTTTTGGAGCGTAAGTTACCCTGGACATGGTTGAGCAGGCTTTCGGTGAGCAGTTCTGCACAAGCGCAAGGAGTAGTGATGTCGCAGAGCTCACAGCTGGTGCGCCGAAGGCCTGGGAGATCCTGGAGCAACGTGTTCCTTGTGGGCTGGCGCTTGACTAGTGTGAGGCCGCTCACTCACTAGTCCGTCTGTCCGTCCATCCATCCGTGATCGTCCGTACATCCGTCCATTCATGGTTCACTCATCTGTCCGTATCTGGTTCGTTCATCCATCCGCCGTAATCATTCGTCTGTCCATCCCTAGCTCCAGCTACGTATATCCTAGCATAGCCGAGCTAAGGCACGGCTAATTTTCATATAACCAGTTGTTTACACTCACCCAACGATGCAAAAAGCAACATGAGTACTAGCAACACCAGAAGCGGTAAGCTGATATCTAGCGCTTGTGCTCGTGAGGATGGTAGGCCTGAACATTGCTACATAAATCAGCTTCTAGGGATGACGCTTGACAACAATTGACGCAAACTCATCGAGACGACGGTATCATAGAAGTACATATGAAATGTTTATAAAATTGAATAGCCAGCATTGCAGCCATAATTGATGTTCCACTAACGTTATGCCTGTATAGCGTATTTTTTCAAAGTGTTATCGAGACTTGGCATGGCTCTGTGGTAGAATACTTTATTGCCACGCAGAATGCTTGGGTTTGATTCCAGTTGAGGCCCAGCTGTTTGGTGTTTGCATTCATCGGGTCAACACTGCCGATGCTTGCTTTCTTCATGACGCTATCGCGTTAAAATAACCAATGTCTATTCTCACTGTTCCCTGGTAGACATAAACTCTCAATCACCTGTAGCACATACTCGCATACCAGTGTCACATGCCTGCCTGAGGTTATGTGCCACTGTCTGGCAAAAAGTGACGATGTACACAAAGGGATTGGGACATTATTGATGTGATAGCATTAAAAGTGCTTGTTTTTCATAAATTCCGGCATCTGCTTCGGTGGTTGTGAGTGAAGAATTGGCCATCTTTGCGTGACAGAAAAATCGAGAAAGATGCTAGTAAAATAAATAATAAAAAATTATGGGTCTGACTGGGAATCAAACCTGAGTCGTTTGCGTGGCAAGCGGTTGTCCTACCACGCAGCCACACCTCTGCTTGTAAATAAAGTGAAAATAATTTCCTCTGCTTGGAAATGCAGTGAAAGTAACTTTCATGCTTTACAAACACGCGCGTTCTGTGTACAGTGATGGTCAAAAGTTTGCGGACCACAGGAGCGCGTATTAAACAGCAATGCTGCGTCTTCTGGCGCCTGCCTGCGAAGCTCAAAAGCTCGCATTGTGCGCGCGTGCCCTTTTTTACCTACCAGCCTGTTCGTTCGTTTTCTTCAACAGCACGTGCACCGGAACAAAAGCGCAAGGTATCGCTCCTGCTGTTGCCACGAAAACACCGCGCGATGATATCGTGACAAAAATACGTAATTTGTACTGGCAGTGCTCGGTGCACGCCGCATTCTGCACCTTAGTCCCAGACGCTCCATGTTTTCGAAAACGTGCATACGGCGTCAGTTTTTCGAAAATCGAATTTTAAGATAAGGTCCACGCGCTGATAGCCGTAGTGACACCTTGCCATCTTTTAGCGTTGCGGTGTGCACGCTGTTGAAGAGAGCAAACGAGCAGGCTGGCAGGTAAAAAAGTCCGCGCGTGCGCAATGCACACTCTCTAGCTTTGCAGGCAGCCACCAGAAAGTGCCTCACTGCTGTTTGACATTCATCCTGTGGTCCGCAATATTTTCACCGCCATTGCACATGTTTCACAACACAACATATACTGATGTAATAATGTGTGGGACACGCGCACATTGCCATTGTACGTCAGAACATGGAATTATCATGACATCATAGTTTAAAGTCAGTTACTCACTACAAAAGGCACACACGCTAAAGCACCCTTAACTGCCAACGCCTGCGATTTTTCGAGGTCAATGGATCTCAATGAAATTCACTGGGTGCGTTTATTTGCACGTTTCATGCCAAATCGCAAGCTTGAAAGTTTCGCATTCTTTTTCGAATGAATTTTATAGCTTGCTTCGAAACGCTCATTTCGCTTGCCAGAATTAATGGCAACATTGTGAATGTGATGTTGACTTTTGCCTGGCGGAAGTGACAAAACTGATGTGCCACTGCAGCGTCTGCTATTAATTGTCGGGGTTCGGCTGACGCTTCCTTGGTTGACCATGCGATTTCCTTTTCCATGTTTGTGGGCGTGCCATAGGTGGCAAGTGGTGTTGCGTTTTGAGCCACGCACAATTCGCTGTTTATTCACCATAACAGCGTAAGCGTTCTAGCCGATCGTGGTGGCAGCGTGGACAGACGGGCATCGTGGTGGACAGCGTGCCATCTGGCGGGCATTATGCGCAATCAGACAGGTTTGGGCAAATGATTACATCACACGTAGGAGCGCACTCGGTTGGGTTTCCGTTTCGGTATTACGTTTTTTCGGTAATAAAAAACTATTTTCAATATTGTTGAGCATTTCAGTTATCGGATGTGGGACGAGAGTGTCTAAGAAACATAAAAGCACCATTATTCTGACATGGTAAAAAAAAAACGCCATAGTTGGCTTTTAAGGCCATGTAGTGGGTGCATAGCAAGTTCGAATAGATTTCATACACTGAGTGTTTGGAGTACGCACTAGGAACAGAATATCACTACCGCGTTCAACTCTTAAAAGCGAAGCTTAAAGGAACACTAAAGTCAAATGACAATTTATGTCGGAGTTAAAGATCAATGTGTGACAGCATCTAAAATGGCAATATTATCAACAGCAGTGCTCTACTTACCAAGAGATATATGCATGAGAATGCATGCGCTACAATAGGGCATTTGCAAAATGATCCCAATTACATCAGAGGTACCGTCTATAATTAATAAATAGCGATTGAACTAGCTGCACTAAAAAAAAAGAACCTTCCGTGCATCAAGAGACTTAATAAAAGGCTGGTTGTTCATTTATGTTTGATTCATGGAAAAAAGAATCGCGGGATGTTACTATGGGGAATGGCGCGAGGGGTTCAAAAGTTCAATTTTCGTCTGGTTAAACTGGGCAAGTCGTGCCATTTAGCGGGGCCCAATTGAACCAAGCGCATATGCCATCTCGCAGGCTATGGCAGGAAATTGTTCAATGGCAGTTGTTGCTACTTTCATTCCGCTACTAGTGTTTTGTTCTGTACTGGACTGCGCAGTAAAGCAGGGCAACGTGCACGGCAGCAGTGACGTGACACATTCTGATTGAGTCTGGTAAGTTAAAGTGCACTAACTTGATGCCGACCACTAAAACATGATTTTATTTCAAGATAAGCACATCCTTGGCACAAAAATAACACTATGAGATTTCTTGACTTCTATTTCAACAATTTACGTTGACTTAATACTTGCTTTCAGTGTCCCTTTAAGAATCCCCCAATTTTTTCACGTCATGACCAGCGAGTCGTATTCATCAAGCCATGTTACCCTCCCATACTAATTTTGGTTTGCCCCAAGTTAAGGGGGTGATCGCAAGAGCACCCAGATGTAGGCAGATAGACGGACAGACAAATGAACAGAGAGAGACGCCAAAAGTGCCTGCAATATGCAAGGAAATGCTTCGTATTTATTAAACACTGAAGACAGTAAAGATACCTAGTACTGAACACGTTGTACTGATGTGTTTCATACATTTTTCTTCGTTGTCTTCAGCTTTTTTTTGTAAGCTAGTGCAAAAAATGTTTATCGTGTTTAAAAACAGTAGCGCACTAAAATTGACGTCATCCTTGAATGTGCAGATTATGGATATTAACACTGATTCCTTCACTATAGTATTCTTCATAATTATAGTTTCAACATGCAAAGCCCAAAACTTATTTCCAATTTTCACTCGACATTGTAGCTTTGCAGACAAAATGTTGAAGTGCTCGGATGGTATTTGCAGCTTAAATTTCTAGCTACCACATTTTAATGGCGGCAAAATTCAAGAATACCCTAGTGCTCATACTTGGGTGCATGTCAGATCCCCAGGTGGTCAAAATTAATTCCGAGTTCCCCACTATGTCATGCCTCGTAACCATATCATGGTTATCGCACGTAAAATCCGAGGCTCTATCTGTTTAAAATTGGTATTTAATGTGACTGAGGTTTATGCAGCTGTTTGTCAGGTCTCTTTGAAAGACCATTTGGATATGTTTGGAGCCTAACACATAAAAAGATGATCTGCTACATTTTATGCTTTGCCCTTACAGCCTTACAGGCGAATCTTGCATAATGTCAGAGATCGGGAGGACTGCATGCGAGACGAGCGGCTGAGTGGGAGTATATACAAGACCATTGTAAGTCCTTTCCTCTTTTCCTCATTTGTGTATTTTGTGGGAAGAGAAAGACATGCTGCGTCTTTTCTGTGATTAGGATGCTTTTATGTGTTGCATTGTCACATGGTGCAATACCATGTGTTTAAATCAAGGCGCAAGGTATAGTCTGGTACATTTTTAGAAGTCTGTGGCATTTTCTCATGCCAATGTACACAGGCCTACATCAATGTAAGGGCACTCCTAAAGATGTCATGAGCCTAATGGCCCATGACCCGGGCTTTCCAGAACATCTCCCAATGCATCAGTGGGATTCGTGGCGGCCGCATTTCGAATAGAGGCAAAAATGGTTGGAGCCAGTGTGCTTAGATTTAGGTTCATTTTGGATAAACGGAAGTGGTTGAAGTTTCCGGAGAGCCTTCTACAGTGGCGTCCCTCATAATTCTATCGTAGTTTTTTTACGTTAAACCCTAACAATTATTGCATGAGTGGGACTATTTCTGTAGTCGTGGAGAAGACGCTGCCTTTGGACTTCTGGGCAGGGATTTCCGTATTTTAGTTGTGGCCGGTTTAAGGTGTAGATGGTTGCATGTTCGATTCCATAACAGGAGCTCAAGAGGTGTGTTGCTATGTACTTAGAAGTACGTGTTTTATTAGAGGGGCAACATTTCCTTAAATGTGGCACATGAATGTTACTAGTGTTCCATCTTCCTGCTCTGCATCCAGCACCTATTCTACATTTTTTGTAGTTTACTTGAGCCAAATATTCCTTGCCTGCATGCAGCAAGACGTGTACAGTCGCAGATATAAAAGGAACGGCAAGACTGCGACACTCGGCGCTGTTTTTACCGATGACAATATCAAGAGTGTCAAGCACACACTATTTTCCAGAACGGGGGTGGTTGACGGAATGCATTTTAGCAAACAGCTTTTCTGGGGCAATTACGTATCATGAAAATATGGTTGCTCGCAACTCCTGCGAAAAAAAAAAAAAAATCACATGCAGAGCCACATTTGCTGATAAGCAATAAATGAGAATTTCTTTGAGTTGTAGGCTTTCAGATGGGTCGCAAGCAAGATTGGCTGCTTTCTTCTGGTCCGCCAGCCACCCCTGCGGTGAAAAATGGAATGTGCTTGGCAATGTCTCTATTGACGTGCTCGTGAACAACAGTGCCACATGTTGTAATTTAGTGGCTCCGGCTACCGTCACTTGTACTAATCTTTTTTTGTTGCGACTGTACAATGCCATTCTGAAGGTAGTGAATAATTTACTATAGCTTTGAACGTCTGATGACAATGCTTGACTGCAGTGTTGGGCTAATTAACAGAGCCATGTTATGTCTTCTCAAGCAGCACAGCTTAAATGCAAAATAATTTTTATAAATCAGTGGGACTTGAAGCGATTTTTTCAAAGCTTTAGAGCTAGTAACTGAGGTTCTTTCAAGTATTTATGTAGTAATGCAACCTGTAGCACAAACAGAAACATTCCACTGCAGTAATCAAGGAAGCATAGGTGTGAGTGTTGCTGACAATTTCGTCATTTTTATTCATTATTTTTAATAATATGCTGTCACTGTATTGTCATCATTCTTGTAACATACTCATTTTACCTTCATGACCCATCCAGATTTCGTTCATTGGTGCTACAAGTTCTGATAGTTCGCTGAAGCATCCCTTGCTATCATTGTCATATCCATGTGGCTTTCATGCTGTCATTGTTAGTGCTGAGTTATTCCAAAGATTGTTGTATAGCAGTGTCATAATTTGTTTGTCACCATTCCATTACTCCAGCTGTCATTTGTTGCTATCATGGCACGCCCAGTTTTGTTGTGCGTGCAAAAGACGGCTTGGCAGCTTTAACACCATGCAGGTCTCACGTGACTTGAACAGTCATCATTATTCAAACAAGGTTTCTCACAATTATAAATTTAGGTTTTTCGTGCTTCACTCCTGCAGTGTGGGGCTGCATTGCACGATGTGCCTGTCCCAAAGATTGTGCATACCTTAGGTGCCCTTTGTGGTGGGTGATGTAATTACAAGCATGTGGTCATACACAAGAAAATGAGGGCGGTGTATACAATGAACGTGTGTAGGCAAAGGTTCGAAAGAAGAGCCAAGCAGAGAAGAAAATGGATTTTCTGCAGAATGTGAGGGCATGCATTGTGATACATATGTATAAAATCATGGTGTCACTGGTTCGAACTCGGACAATGGTAGTGAAGGGCTCTATGCGCGGTCGGTGCATAAGCCTAGTTCCAGTTCCAGTTACACACAGTCTTACCGTGCACATGAGCAGGTCTCCTTTCCATGGCACGAGTAATTACAGCTGCAACAGATTCGGGTGAATAAGGCAACAGGCTACGTCAACAAAGACTTTATTGCTTTACCAGCAATAATGCATAAACGTCTCTTCGAAGGTTAGTCCTCTCTATGCGGAAAGCAAAGGGTAAGGCTTGCACCTTTTGTCGATGAGTGGCTCGCGGGTCCTGCTGGTGATTATGGCAACCTCTAGCAGCAGAGACCCTGTCTCTCTCTGTCCGGCCGACTTTCTCACCTCTTGTCTCCATGTCCTGTGAGCAGGGACACGAGGATCAGCGCACAGCATCAAGTAGCGAGGTTGAAGGGTTTCTGGCACTTCCTCTCTGCTTGGTCTGTTTGTTTCAGCCGCCAATCCGAAATCGGGCCAGCATTAAGGAAAGGAAATTGTCAGCCGTGCTATCTCACAGTGGCCACTCTTCGATGTGGGCAAAATGCAAAAATGTTAGTGTCCTTACTTTTAGCGACACATGTAAGAACCAGTGGTGGTCAGAAGCAGTCCAAGGTCTAACACAATGATGTGCCTCATAATCATATCGTGATTACGCACTCGAAGCCCCAGAATTTTTTTTTATCTTGTGTCGCCCAACTGGTTGCAGGCACCATAGCTTGAATGTTACAGAAACTGTAAATGGTTGTGCATTTGTTGTCGACATCACTATGTCGTTATGTTTCGGACTCACCTCAGTAATTTGTTTTGCACGAATGTTTTGCATCGGGTGTTTTACTTTCAAGTGACTCAGTAAATGCTTTCCAAGCATGCTATATTGAAAATGAATTCTAGCTCTTTGAATAGTCTCTATGCTGCTTGCTTCACGCAACCAAGGATTGGCTGAGCACGGTGCATGTGCATAAGCGCTTAATTTGTATCAGTATTGTTAAAATGACATAAACATTTTGTACAGTTGTAATTCGTACAGTTAGCATAGCATTGGCTATAATATTTGGGTAAGCATCGAAGTAGACTTTGCTTGACAGTGTCTTAAACCCACTCGTCTTTCGTCTATTGATTTTCGCACATCTGCTGAAAGCCTTCAGCTGTGTTTGTCTGCTGTCGCTTGCCCAGTAAAAGTAGCAATTTTTTTTTTATTTCTTCAATTGGAACTTCCAGGATATAATAGCAGTTCTATTGTGCTTTCTATACACCATTTCACGTGAATGCAGGTTTCTTGTACACATGCTTTCTTTTGTTACAATCTGTAATTTCAACTAATCATGAGTGTGGCTTCCTTATATCTCGAAGCGTTGTGGTTGTATTCCACTCGACGTGACAATGCAGCTATAGCTGAGATAATAGTAGTGATTTTCAGACAATTTGTTTAATGGTAGCAGAAAAATGCAAATAATCAACAAGCATGTCTTATTAATTTTTAACATTCTCTTTGTCTTCATCATTACTTTTACTAATGTTTCAAGAGATGCAAGTGATTTTTGCGTTTTTTATTTTGTTTGTAGGGACTTGAAGGAATTCCAGACGAGCCTCAGAAGTAACGAAGATGTGAGCAACAGTGTTGGTGTCGACCATAGTAGTCACAAAGTGCTATAAATGATATATGTACAGTGACACCTGCTGTCTTGACTAGCTTATCGAAATACTCACTTCATGAAGTGAGTGTCTTGAGATACCCACATGTCTTGTTATGTATGTTTTACAACACTTCTGCAACGAACCATATTTAAGTCACAGCATGTTCAAATAAGTAAAAAAGGGGGCATGTTATGTGCATCCATTACATATTAACCCTTTGCGATCCATTGTCAGGCAACCGCCGCCCGACAATGCAATGCAATCGTAGCGGCTCGCTCTCTGGCATCGCCCGACAAGAGTGTTCATGGTTTAAATTTCGTGGTTCTCTCAATGCGAGTCATGAGCATCTTTTATGTACATGAATCCCCATCCCTTGAGGAATCAGTGAGCTTTGTTTGCTGAGGTTTGAGTTTTTTTTTTTTTTTTTGCACTAGGGTGCGGCCCTGTGTTCACCATGGAGCCTAGAGCGTACCCATTCTCACGTGGTTCACTGAGAAGCATGGCCATGTTTTCACTGCGTGCGTTTTACTGTGGTGCTTTTACTGTGGTGCGAGGATGAGTTTAGTGAGGAAAAGAATTGCGTACCTTCACCAGACAATAATGTCAGTGACTCGATAGAAGTGAGTGACAAAGATGACGACGGTGGTGGAGACAACGCCTCTGTTGACGCACAGGGGAACACACAACCCTGGCATGCGCCCAGGAGAATGGTTTGAGTGGTATCATACGCTGCCCAAATATCGCTAAGGGAGTGGCCTGTAGAATGCAGCAGGAAACATAAATATCCTGGGAGGTTTTCTTCCACAGTTTGTTTTTCTTCGCGGCACCAGAAACTGGCAATATATGGCATCTTCGGCTGGCGGCACCAGTGGCATTTTTTGGGCACTCGTGCAATGCTGTACATTTGTCTGGGCAACACGTGTGCAGTACTGCATGTTCGGTTGAGCCGACCATGACACGAGTGCATGCCACCACAGAGGTCAACGGTAGAGCGTGGTGCAATCTTGTCAGCCCGCGTGCGCTGGCAGACGATGCGGTGGCGTTCTATCATTTCAGGCGCAATTTGCAGCTGGCGCTGCTTCAGAACATGGCCAGATGGGACGGAAAATGTGGGTGACTGTTGTAATCGGCTTGCTATGTTATCTACCACTGCCTGAGCCAGGCGCGTGATGTGCCAACAACTGAGCGTCATGCCTTTCCCCGCTCTTTCTTCCTTCCCAACTCCCTCTCCTTTCCTATGCTTTAAATACTGTGTTCACGATAGAATAAACGTTTTTCAGCCCCCAGCGCTGGTTTCGCCTGTCGTTCACGCACTGTTTGTGCGCAGGCTATGCAACAGTGGCGACGAGGATGGGATTGAAACCCATGACGAAAAAGAACACAGCGAGAAAAACCACGGTACGGCATTTCAAGAACCTGCCGCAGTGACCACGGCAGCCATGGCCCACCACCAACTTCCTGAGTATGATGGCGAGAGAGACAACTGGAAAGCGTACGTCATCAAGGCAGAGGCTTATTTCGAGGCAACGGGGGTTACCGACACAGCGAAAAAAAGGGCGTTGCTCGTAGCAGCGTTAAACACGAGGACTATGCAGATTCTGACGGGACGAGTTGCTCCGAAGAAACCCAACAGCCTAACCTACGAAGAAGTCGTTGCAGCGCTGGATGAATATTTCGACCCGAAGCGCCACGAGATAACGGAAAGCTTCCGGTTCTTCAGTCGATGTCAGCACAACGGTGAGCCTTTGCAACATTTCCTTGTCGACCTCCGACGCATTGCAGACAACTGCAATTTTGGCAGCATGCTGGAACGAATGCTCCGCGACCGTATAGTCTGTGGCGTCAGATCAAAAGCCTTGCAAAAACAGCTACTGGCAAAGCCAAACTTAATCTTGGAAGAGGCCGAAGCTATAGCACTATCAGCCGAAACGGCAGAAGATGATGCAAATAAGATATCGGGTGATGCAACTACCGTACTAAAGGTTGGCGCGCAAAGCGTGTTGACGAACGAGCCTGCGCTAAAATGCGGACGCTGCGGAAGTAAGAAGCATAACAGCCACGCTTGCGGCTGGGCCAAGAGTAGGTGCTATCGCTGTGGTAGGCCGGGCCATCTTGCGAAAATGTGTTCGAGCGACGCGCCGAGGAAACGTGAAACCGGGCAGACGCACGGCATGTGGAGACGAGCACTGGCGGTTGCGGAGGACCGTGCGGAGGGGAACGTAGACGAAGCCATGCACCTCTGGACACTGACTTCATCCCGGAAGTGGCAGTTAGAACCCCCAGTCCACAGGACATTCACGTGGTGCGGCGTTGACATGCCAATGCTGATAGACACGGGGTCGCCCGTCTTCGTTGTGCCACGTGAAATTTATGAAAAGAACCGGGAGAGATGGCCGACATTGAAACCTTCATCTGTCAAGCTTTCATGTTACCTTGGCAAGCTCCCCGTTCTAGGACAATTGGACATGAATATAGCCTATAAGGGTGCCGTAGTAGACTGCTCCTTAATAGTATTAAATTATCCCGGTCCTAGTCTATGCGGAAGGGACCTAATTTTTCAGTTGAGCAATGCAGGGTCACCTGTCCTTAACTTGACTGCGGAAGCCGGATCGCCGACGAGTCTCCCGGCCATGGACGACATCGTCAACGAGTTTCAAGACATTTTCAGCGCGGAACTCGGCTGCATCAGCGAGTTCTGTGCACCTTCAACTCTGTGCACCTTCAACTCAAGGAAGGAGCTACACCCAAGTTCTGTAAGGCACGATCCTTTCCTTTCGCTCTCCGTGATAAGGTTTCTCAAGAACTTGACAGACTCGTAGCAATTGGGGTGTTATCACCGGTAGTTCATGCGGAGTGGGCTACGCTCATTGTGCCCGTCTTAAAAAAAGATGGAACAGTTTGAATTTGCGTCGATTTCAAGATCACGTTAAATCCTGTATGCGAACTGGAGCAGTACCCATTGCCGGTGATTGACGATATGTTTGCATGCCTAGACGGCGGAGAGTACTTCAGCACTCTCGACTTACGTGACGCGTATAATCAAGTACCGCTTGACGAAGAATCGCAGAAGCTATGCGTAATTAACACACATCGAGGGCTATTTTGCTTCAAGAGGCTGCCTTTTGGCATAGCGTCTGCCCCAGCCATCTTCCAGCGAAAAATCGAAACAGTCCTGCAGGGGCTACCAGGCGTGCAAGCTTATCTCGATGATGTGTTGGTTGCGGAGCGACAGAGAAGCAGCGAGACCCTGCGAACGGTACTGCAGCGTTTCCGTCGGCACGGTGTAAAACTCCGGCTAGACAAATGCAAATTTAGTCAGCCTTCAGTCACGTACTTAGGGCACCAAATCGACAAAAACGGCCTACACCCCACTGAGAAACATGTGGAAGCAATCGCCCAGGCTCCTAACCCGACAAATGTGCAGGAACTACGCTCGTTTCTGGGCATGCTGTCGTATTACTCCAAGTTCCTGCCGAATATGTCATCTTTGCTTGCACCTTTGTATCAGTTGCTTGGCAAAAATGCGCGTTGGGTCTGGGGAGAAGCTCAACAAACAGCCTTTTCCAATACAAAGCAGTGCCTACTTGTGGCAGGGGTGCTCGTTCACTACAACCCCGAAAAGCCATTAAAGCTGGAGTGCGCCGCTTCGCCGCATGGCATTGGTGCCGTGTTGTTTCATATGGATGGAAAAGAGAACCGGCCCATAGGCTTCCGTTCGCGAACGCTGATTACTGCTGAGCGGAATTACTCCCAGCTAGAACGTGAGGCCTTGGCCCTTGTTTTTGGGGTGTCGAAATTTCGCGACTATCTCCTCAACAGAGATTTTACCTTGGGCACAGATCACCAGCCGCTACTGGGCCTGCTGAAAGCGGAGAAGCCGACGCCAGCGTTGGCCGCAGCACGAATACAGCGCTGGGCTCTCTACCTTGGTGGATTTCGCTACAAGCTTCAGTATTCGCCCGGTAAGCTGCTACTAAACGCCGACACCCTCAGCCGGCTACCGCTGCAGACTCCAGTTCCACCGTCAAGAAGCGAACCCTCAGAGTATGTTTCCGCTCTAGCAAGTTTCGATGATGGTACTGTGTCTGTAGAAGAACTCCAAGCTCTAACTGCGCGGGACCTCTTACTAGCGAGGGTCGTGGAGTACACCAAGCAAGGCTGGCCGAAACATGTAAAGGACAGAGAGTTGGTGCCATTCTCGGACCGCCGGTTAGAGCTATCCGTAGCTCAGCGGTTGTTATACTGGGGTCATCGAGTTCTTGTTCCCACAAAAGCACGAGAACGGGTGCTATATATGCTGCATGAGACGCATAAAGGGTCATCGGCAATGAAGGCTGTCGCCAGATCGGCATTCTGGTGGCCGGGACTAGACCGAGAGATAGAACACCTCTCAGCGTCGTGCCACAACAGGAAAAATGGTCTATGGCGATTTCGCCGGGCCGATCGCAGGCAGCATGATACTGGTAGTCGTGGATGCTGCAACTAAGTGGATTGAAGCCGTGCCCATGAGGCAGGCAAGCACGTCGTCTACTATTGTCAGCTTTCGCAGCATTTCTGCCAGATTTGGTGTTCCACGCACAATAGTTACGGACAATGGCACGCAGTTCACTAGTGAAGAATTCGCCACTTTTGTGAAGAACAATAACATCACACACCTCCGTACGGCTGTGTATCACCCCCAGTCTATGGGGCTCGCTGAACGAGCTGTTCGGACGATCAAGGAAGCTGTAAAGAAGATAAGCGAAGGCACATTAGAAGAGAAGTTGGTGAAAATTCTTTTCAACTACAGGAGAATGCCGTGCCACGAGGGAAAATCCCCTTCCGAACTTCGATTCGGCTACTTGATCCGCTCTCGTTTGGACTCATGTTTCCCAACCTTTCCCAGGGTCAACCCAGGAGACGGAAGAGTGGACACTGCCGCCCGACACAGCTGTGTACGCCCGTAACTACGGCCAGGGGGAGAAATGGACACCAGGGAAAGTTCAGTCCACTACAGGGTCACGCATGGTCACCATACAAAAGCCCGTTGGGGTGGTTCGACGTCATATAGACCAAGTGCGTTCCAGGCCAAGCCCGGCATCTGCCCGGAGCGGCGCTCAGCGATACCAAGACGAGGGGAGCCCTCCGGCTGCAGCGGGGCCCACACCGACCGGCAATGTAGGCAAGTTGAACGAGCAGCCTGCAGACCAGGTGGCACCTGCGCAACCGCCGCCGCCTATCCAGAATGCGCAGGAATCCCCACAAGTTTTGCGACTCTCTACCCGGGAAAGAAAACCTGTACAGCGTTTTCAATTCTAAGGGAGGAGAAATGCTATGTTATCTACCACCGCCTGAGCCAGGCGCGTGACGTGCCAACAACTGAGCGGCATGCCTTTCCCCGCTCTTTCTTCCTTCCCAACTCCCTCTCCCTTCCTATGCTTTAAATACTGTGTTAACGATAGAATAAACGTTTTTCAGCCCCCAGCGCTGGTCTCGCCTGTCGTTCACGCACTGTGTGTGCGCCGGCTATGCAACAGTGACCTTGCATCGTCCAACCGTACTCGCACAAGGCTATTTTTACTGCCAGAATTTCACTGGACACCGAAGGCGATGCGAAAATTATTGCAACTCTCGTCTACTAAACTCATGCAGCACAACCACTTAGAGAACGGACGCACACCCACTGGGCACATGGAGGCGGAAATGTTGTAGGCCCGTGTGCTCAGATTAGGGTGCACTTTAAAGAACCCCAGATGGTCTAAATTTCCGGAGCCCTCCACTACGGCGTCTCTCATAATCATATGGTGGTTTTGGGATATTAAACCCCACATATCAATCAATCCCACTGGGCACGTAGCATCATGCAAGTGTCTCTCTTTGTATAGTTTTACGTTTTGTCTTTTATTCCCAGTACAAAGAGGATGCTGGAAACTGTCATATGCTGAATGGCGTCTCTTGCAGACAGCGCTGCTGTCATGCATTCAATAGGATTTGAGTCTTGTGGTTCACACATTCGTCTGGCCAGTAGCGGGGCATGAAACTCAGACAGTGTTTGATGTAACTTCCCTTCCACCATCTTTGTGCCAGTGCATCTCAGCAGAAGATGCCAATAGTTTCGCACTGGTAGAGCCAGAAATCGGGTAAAAGTTTTGGGCTGCAAAGGGTCAAGATGGGCATTTGGCCATCTGTCATCATACTCATCTTGCCTGTATCAGCCGCAGCTCGCATGAAAACTGATTGAGCAGAGTGTATTGAGCTCACACTGAATCCATAGTTTGGGCTTGAACTTCGTATATATATTAGCTTATTGTATCTTCTGGCAGAGGCCATGGTTTGGAATTTCAGTCCAGGTGGCTGCATATCAATGAAGGAAGATATGCGAGAACTGGACATTTACTTAAATTCGTGTGCACAAAGGATATTTTGGTGACCAGAATTAGTCTGGAGTGCCTCACTATAGATCACCTCATTAGTATGTTGTGTTTCGTGCATGTAAAGCCCTAGTAGTTGATTTTACTAGCGAAGAATGGGACACGTGAGAAAAAGAAAGTGTACCAGCATCTGCTGTTCTCTTCTTTACATCAACAGTTAAATCGTGTCTACAGATGTAGCAGCAGCTGTCATCTGCCCATTTTTCCTGCCAACTTTTGAATGTTTTGTATGGCAATATTCGCATATTCATTTTGCTGTTGGATATCATCATCATCATCAGCCTGACTACGTCCACTGCCTCTCCCATGTTCCGCCAGTTAACCCGGTCCTGTGCTTGCTGCTGCCAATTTATACCCGCAAACTTCTTAATCTCATCGGCCCACCTAACCTTTGCTTCTCCCCCTAACTCGCTTGCCTTCTCTGGGAATCCAGTTAGTTACCCTTAATGACCAGCTGTTATCCTGTCTACGCACTACATGCCCGGCCCATGTCTTCTTCTTGATTTCAACTATGATATTCTTAACACCCGTTTATTCCCTAATCCACTCTGCTCTCTTCTTGACTCTTAAGGTTACACCTACCATTTTTCTTTCCATTGCTCGCTGCGTCGTCCTCAATTTAAGCTGAACCCTCTTTGTAAGTCCCCAGGTTTCTGCTCCGTAGCTAAGTATCGGCAAGATACAGCTGTTTTATACTTTCCTTTTGAGGGATAGTGGCAATCTACCTGTCATAATTTGAGAGTGCTTGCCAAATGTGCTTCACCCCCATTCTTATTCTTCTGGTTACTTCAGTCTCGTGGTTCGGCTCCGCGGTTATTACCTGTCCTAAGTAGACATAGTCTTGAAGTGCACTATTATTTATCTCGAAGCGCTGTTCTCTTCCGAGGTTGTTGTACATTACTTTAGTTTGCTGCAGATTAATTTTAAGACCCATCTTTCTGCTCTCTTGTCCAACTCCGTTATCATGAATTGCAATTCGTCCCCTGAGTTACTCAGCAATGCAATGTCATCGGCGAAGCGCAGGTTACTAAGGTACTCTCCATTAACTCTTATCCCTAACTCCCATTCTAGGCTTCTGAAAACCTCCTGTAAGCATGCAGTAAATAGCATTGGGGAGATTGTGTCCCCTGCCTTACACCCTTAGAATTGGTATTCTGTTGCTTTCCTTATGAAGCACTATGGTAGCAGTTGATCCCCTGTAGATTTCTTCCAGGATGTTTATATCTACTTCATCGACGCCCGGATTCCGCAGTGTCTGCATGTCGGCTGATATTTCTACTGAATCAAATACCTTCTCGTAATCTATGAAGGCTATGTATAGTGATTGGTTATATTCTGAGCATTTCTTTATTACATGATTGATAGTGTGAATGTGGTCGATTGCTGAGTAGCCTGTTCCAAATCCTGTTTGTTCCTTTGGTTGATTGAATTCTAATGTTTTTTTTACTCTGTTGGCAATTGCCTTTGTAAATAGCTTGTATACTACAGAGAGCAAGCTGATCGGCCAGTAATTCTTCAAGTCCTTGTCATCTCCTTTCTTATGTATTAAGATGATGTTAGCATTCTGCCAAGACTCTGGTACTCTTCCCACCAGGAGACACCTCGTAAACAGGGTGGCTAGTTTTTCTAACACAATTTGTCCTCCATCTTTCAGCAGATCTGATGTCACCTGATCCTCACCAGCAGCTTTGCCTCTTTGCATGCTCTCCAAAGCTTTCTGACTTCTATCATTACTGGTGGGGTGTCATGTGGGTTACTGTTAGTTCTTATAGTATAATGTCCTGGTTGTCCCGGCTACTGTATAGATCTCTGTAGAACTCCTTCACTATTTTAACTATCCTATCCATATTGGTAGTTATTTTGGCTTTTTTGCCCCTTAGTGCATACATCCGATTTTTCCCTATCCCAAGTTTCCTCTTCACTGCTTTGATGCTTCCTCCGTTTTTCAGAGCGTGTTCTATTCTCTCCGTGTTATACCTTCTTACATCGCATACCTTACGTATATTAATCAACTTCGAAAGCTCTGCCACTTCTATTTCGTCTGTTGTATTTGACACTTTCATGATTTGACGCTTCTTAATTAGGTTCTTCGTTTCCTGGGAAAGCTTGCCAGTGTCCTGTCTAACTATCCTGCCTCCAACTTCCACTGCACACTCCGTAATGATACCCGTCAGATTATCATTCATTGTATCTACGCTAAGGTTGGTTTCCTCACTAAGAGCAGAGTACCTGTTTTTAAGCGAGACTCTGAATTCCTGTACTTTCCCTCTCAGTGCTAGCTCATTGATTGACTTCTTGCGTATCAGTTTCTGTCGTTCCTTCTTCAAGTCTAGGCAAATTCGAGACAGTACCATTCTATGGTGACTGCATCATACCTTGCCAACCACTTCCACATCCTGCACGATGCCTGGGTGTGCACTCATTACAAAGTCTAGTATTTCATTCTTATTTTCGTCATTAGGGCTCCTCTATGTCCACTTGCGGTTTCCTCGTTTTTGGTAGAAGGTATTCAAGATCCGTAAATTATTGCGTTCTGTGAATTCTACTAGTAGCTCTCCTCTGGCATTTCTAGTACCGATGCCATAATCTTTTACTGCCTGGTCTCCAGCCTGCTTCTTCTCTACATTTGCATTGAAGTCTCCCATCAGTATAGTATACTGTGTTTTTACCTTACTCATTGCTGATTCCACGTCTTCATAGAAGCTTTCAACTGAAGTGTCATCATGGCTGGATGTAGGTGCGTAAGCCTGTACTACCTTCATCTTGTATCTATTATTCAGTTTAGTTAGGATACCTACCACCCTTTCATTAATGCTATTGTGTTCCTCTATGTTGCCAGCTTTGTTTCTGTGAATTAGGAACCCCCCTCCCAGTTCTCTTCTGTCAGCCAAGCCCCAATAGCAAAGGACGTGCCCATTCTGTAGCACCGTATATGCCTCATCTCTCCTTCTAACCTGACTGAGCCCTATTACATCCCATTTAACACCCTCTAGCTCCTCGAATAGTACAGCTAGACTTCCCTCACTAGATAAGGTTCTAGCGTTAAACGTTGCCAAGTTCAGGTTCCAGTGGCGGCCTGTCTGGATCCAGAGATTCTTAGCACCCTCTTCTGCATTGCAGATCTGACCGCCGCCGTGGTCAATTGCTTCGCGGCTGCTGGAGACTGAGGGCCGTGAGTCAATTGACGTATGCATGTGGGAGGTAGTGGCCAAATACTGCACCAAGGTGGCCAATCCTTCTCTGGCGAGGGAGTGCGTTACCGGCAGTGGTTACCGGTGAGGCCGCACCCCAGGCCTCTTAATGCACTTCCATCACCACGTGGATTTTTTTTTAATCCGGTTGGGAACTGCGCGGCACCGGGATTCGAGCCACGGACCTTTTGCATGCGAGGCGAATGCTCTAACCACTACGCCATCGCCGCACTGTTGGATATACTGAACACTCATTGCCATGTAAATAGTCAGTGCTCTGAATTCCTAAGCAGCATGTCAAGGCTCGTGGGTAACACTGCTCAATAGTAATTAACAGTTGACTTCAAACAGTGTTGGATCGCACTGCCGGAAAAAGACAATGATTTCCGATGTCTACTTTTTTTAGATGTACATGCCAAATCAGTACACCCTAACACACAAACTATGTTGCTACCACACTCTGGAATAGACTGTGAACTGCTCACAGCTTTACATTGACTTTTCAGCATATCCAGAAATACAGCGGTCATTCGTGTCTTTGTTATCCATGACATAGTTGTGATTGCTGCTGATTTCTTCGAGCAGGATGTACAACTGCTGTGCCACACACCACTTGGTGTAGGCTTGACATATTCATACTTCTTTCTCATATGAGTAGCAAGTTTCCTTTTTATTGGCCTTCTGTAAGGAGACTGTCGAATGCATTCTCTATATGATTGCACTTGCTTTGATATACATTCCACAAAATCCTCTTCAAGAGCAAGGTCATTCGCAGAACCTATTGAATGTTTCTGCAGTCATGTCACTGCCGTTGTATGACTGATAAGAGTAGTCAACAGTGTGTAATGCAATCCTGAAAACTGTGACCCGAGTGTGCTAATGAAGCTTTGTAGCTTGTTGCTGCCATAATGAAAAGTAATATCTGAAATTCCAAGGTGGGCCTGCCATCCCCCTTGCACCCCTCTCTGGGCACTCAAGCCAATCCTTAGCAGACAGACAGGTTAACTCACTTCAGAGGCAAAAAGCTTGTGTTCTTGGTTCAATACACATGAAGTGAAAAACAAAAAAAAAAAAAAACACACAGGACAGTGACTGATGAAGCACTGACGTTATGAGGCGTTCTGCGTTAACAAGAAAGGTGATGTGTGGCAGTGCACCGTTGATAATGCTCCTCACCAGGGAATTTGCTTATTTGTCAAGTGAATGATTGCTTAATCAGTTTTTCCAAATGCATACAAACATTTCATAACAAAAGTTTCACGTCACTCTTCTCCTCTCCCTCGTTTTTAAGTTTAGTGTGCTATATATACCCCCATGTATAGAATAAAACCTTGGTTGAAAGTTCAACGCTTCGTCAGTCTTTGTCACTGTCATGTGTTAGGCACTGTTTTTTCACTTCGTTTATCATGTACCAACTGGCCCAAATAAGCACTTTAGTACAATATACACTCCCAGAAGGTTACATGCAGTTTGGACATTTTTTTCGGGATCGGTATACCTTAAACAATAGACACCCTGTATCGTCTAGCCACTGTGTGAGTAGGCTTTCTCACCGTCTGCCTGTTCTTTGATCCCTCAACTCACTTATGCAAGGTAGCCTACCAGCAACTAACATCCCTGCCTCTTCTTGTTTGTCTCCAAACCAGTTGCTGCCATTTTCATGTGGTAGGGTCACTAAAGTGCTGAAAACAGGAGAGAGGGCAAACGTGGGGAAGCTAACTACTGCAAAATAGCTCGTGGGCTACAGTGCACTGGGGAAATGGTGGTTGAGTTTGAAAGTTGGAGCATAAAGGAAAGAAGAGACTAAGCACAAGCTATGTAACGATCTGGATAAAGGCTTAGCCAGCGTGAGACATGGTGGGACGGGATTGAAACGCCCTCCCGTAAGTGTGCCCAGCATTCCCAATAATGGTGGAATGAAGTCGCAGCGCCCCTTGTCATCCCCACCCCCTTTCTTCCTATTAGGTGACTATAGGGGGTAAGGTACCCCTCTGCCTCCTCATTTTGTGCGCTCGCCTATTTACCTCCCCCGAAATTTGAATGTGTTACGTACACGCAAACAAACGCATGCACGAACGTACTTAAAGAGGGGTCAAACATGCCCCCACCCCTGCCCCTTGAAAAAAAAAAAAGAAAAACTACATTCTTGCTCCATTCCATTCCACCTTTAGGGTGACTCGCTATCTGCAGAGTTGCCATGGCTTTTACTGCTGGCATTTCCCTCGTATATTTCCATGGGGCTGCTGATTGCGGAATGAATGTCGACGTCTGCGCATAGACTGCTTTGGTCACGGCCGCTATTTTTTTCATTTAGTGGTCGTGGCTCGGTAATACCACGATGTCTTGGTTGATATGTTGACGCTGACGATGTATAATAATGGCAGATGCCTTGAGGCATTCTTATACGCCCCGCCGCGGTGGTCTAGTGGCTAAGGTATTCGGCTGCTGACCCGCAGGTCGCGGGGTCGAAGCCCGGCGGCGGCGGCGGCTGCATCCTTCGATGGAGGCAGAAATGCTGTAAGCCCGTGTTCTCAGATTTGGTTGCACGTTAAAGAACCCCTGGTGGTCGAAATTTCCGCCGCCCTCCACTACGGCGGCTCTCATAATCATATGGTGGTTTTGGGTCGTTAAACCCCACATATCAAACAAATGAAACCCCTGTGCAGCCTTTTTTTTCTGCGACGTAGCGTAGTAAATAGAGCGCCTCGCCTCTTCTGATCACTCTTCCGCGCGCTGCAACGTCGTAATTTGAGAATGTCACGAACACCGTTTTCCGGCAATCGCGCAATTAGAGTGACCTAGGTCAGTCTAACGCATGGAGGAAGGAACATCCTTCCTCCGTGTTCTAACGTGATTAGCGCTGCGCAACTATGCGCAACTCCGCTTTGTGGAACTCTGCCAGAAGTGCCGATTTAAAGCACGAGGTGTCGCCACGCGCTCGGCAGTTTCGTGTTTTTCTTAGTGTTGTCGCTTTCAATTCTGTGCGCGCGCGTTTACAAAAATGAGAGTTGAGGTATGGCGGAGTGTTCTTGCCAGATAAGCTTGTGCACAGTTTCATGATTAGCATAGTCCCACAAAAAATATAAGGGTGGGCCAGAACAATGCCGCCAGAGCAGTGAGCGCGTGGCTTGCATGTACGCGCTGGGAAGCCGCGCACACTAGCCCGTACTGATACGTTTACGTAATGGTTGGACGTGCCTCTTTGCCACAACTAACGCGCACAGCGAGTACGAACACAAGCCGTTGTAGAGAACAATGAAACATAGGTGTCGTTGTCCACTCTGCGAAGTTCGCTGTCTTTTAACTCGCTAAAGTGGTGCCATCTGATTTCACGCCGAGCACGCTCCTTCGAGACACGTTGTGTCGACGGTCTGTCTTGCAAAATAATGACGTTTGCTTGCTTGTTCTCTTGCTAAATACCGCTGACCTGAGAAACTTTCAGCCCTTTTCCTCTCAGAAAAAATGGGGGCAAACACTGGTGTCACGTCCACACGAGACATATCAGTGTTGGGAATGAATAAACGCTCCCATATGCCGCAGATATACGCCGATCATTATCGTGTTCTGTGGGCGTTTGCGAACACACAAAGGCAAGGCGACAAAAAAAAAAGAAAAAAAAACGTTAATTCGCGCCTCCATTCAAGCGGGAACCCACGAATTCGGCTCGCGAGATGTGGAAACATGATGCGTATGCCCTTACGATATGTTGCCGGCACAAACCGTGATGTAAAAGTCGGCGCAATAATTGACTGGTCTGCTCCTGCGAATCCAGACAAATGTGTGAACATTAAATAAGGCTGGCTGGTCGTCGGGCTAGTTGGCTTCATTCGTCTTGTACTGTGCTCACTGAAGCTGGATACAAACAGGGAACAACGGGGTGACAAAGAAATAATTAAAATGTGAGTTGGGGATGCACATTAATCGAAGAAAAACGAGTGGACATTGCTGAGTAGTGCACCCCGCATGACTGCGGCCCAGGGTCTACATCAGGAGTTTCAAACTCGCCTCATCCCGTCGCCGGGCCAACTTAAAACACTCGCGGCCGAGATTCCTGTCCAAAATCTCACAGAGTTTTAAGTCTTGAGAAACACCGCGACACGTTTTCCGTACGCGCCAACATTATTCATTGTAAAAGCACCCGGAATGATATTGTGATAGTAGCAGCGCTTAGTTACTAAATTATGTCAGCGCAAAGCGACGAAAAAAAAAGTAAGTTGCGTAAATGGCAGGAGGGGGGCGGGGGTGGACAACATATTTCGAGGGAAAAGGGGAAATTTACTCCCCCCTTTTGGCTACGCCACTGAAGCCGCCGTTACCAGTGACGTTCGTACTCGAGTTTTTCGGCTCGCCTGGCGCCGTCACGATTCGTTGGCTCCGCAAACATTTGGGATAACTATTGCCTTCTTCATTTCTTAGTAAACCGACGGTGAGTAGTGGAATTCAGCCAGTTACCAGTGGTGCATACCTGCTTATTGTGATGATAGTTTTTCCGTACAGTGCGGACGAGAGGAATCATTCGCTAAATAGCTTCGCTGTTTGAAATATCGCGCCTACGACTTACCGGCGTAAATCTGTAAGCTCAATCAATCTCGCAAAACGAGGTGGTGGTTGTTGTAGATGCTGCCATCTAGGACAAGCCAGGTGAAGCTGGTGACCACCTGTGCTCGAGGTGCGCGTGGCTGGGCTCTTAGGCTAATAGGTCGACTAATTAACCAGTTTCATTATTCTAGCATGTCCACATAATTTTATACGTATAAAATCAGATTATTGCTCTATTCTAAGAATAAATTCGTTTATGTAAATATTTTTATGCATTACATTAAGCACCACACTTTCCTAGGCTATCGGTAATCTTTCTGTTATACCTCCATCATTCCAAATCTGAACAGTAAATTTTTAAACCGCTCGATTCTTGGCCAATCCCCCATAGTAGGTATGCGCCACTAACAATAGGACAACAACAACAACAACAACAACAATAACGCGATTCTGGAATAAACCTATGGCCACGCAACCCAGCCTCCTGGCTTCTCGCTCGTCTCTGACGACTTCAACAGTGGTCACCGCGTCCGTTTCGAAGAACCAGTCAAGAGGAGTCGTGCAGTTGTACTTATGTCGTGCTTGTGTTGATAGTGGAAGGCAAACGTGCCACTCGAGAGCACAGCTGGTCTTCCCTATCCCGAAGCGAACTCTGCCATAATACCATCGCAAGTAGATGCACGGCGTCGCCATTCCCAAGGTGATCATCCATTCGAGGGCGCTCTTGTTTAGCGGAAAGTATTACGCTTATTTAACTGGTTACAGTTACAAACAAAGCTATGCCCGATGACACCTTGTAACATCTAGACAGAGTGGGCTTGTCATTGTCAATTCATTTCCTATAGCTTCGTGGACAGATCCAGGATTTTTTTTTTCACGAGCCATTAGAGAATGGAATGCCCTATCGCCTGATGTTGTACACATTTTGGACAACGATGTATTTTACCACGCTTTGTGAGTGTGCTTACTTTCCATATTTTCGTATTTAATCCTCCTGCTGTATTGCCCAATAAAATGATTCAGGTATACAATGAATAAATAAATAAATAAATAAATAAATAAATAAATAAATAAATAAATAAATAAATAAATAAATAAATAAATAAATAAAGCTAGACAAAATGCCTACTTTCGTGGCTATACCCAGCTTATTACGCGTGACATGATGAAGAATAATATGCGTTCACAGAAGAATATGCGTTCACAGTTCTGAAATGCAGACATAGTGCGGGTCACACTTTTCTAAATGTACGTACACCTGCCATCGTCATTCAGTGCACAGACGGGTCACACTGTACCTTTGTCTCATTTGTTGTTTATATTTCTCCCTGCATGTTCTGAGCAGTGTACTGCACAAACACAATGAAAAACGCGGATGGTGAAACATCGGATCAAAGCACATGTTCAATTGTAAAGCCTTACTTGGCTTTACATATAGCTTTTGCGTGGGCTTTGGATCTGCCATTTTTTTTTTAAATCTGGCATCGTGGTGAAGGACCACAAACCGTGTTGGTGGGAGGGGGGGGGGGGTATGGTTTAACCCGTTTTCCCCAGACCTTTTCAAAAATTTATATGCGTATATATACACCCACACAAAGAAACAGGTGCACGAGCATACATATAATGTAAGTAACCCCCCCCCCCCTGCCCCATGAAAAAAAAAATATGTATATGGTACGCTCCTGAACCTCTTAACGAGCATAATAGTTATATAATTGTGTGGAATACCTGGGCACACTGTTTTTCGAGTGCTCTGAACCCGACTGCTGAATAATTACGGTACAATTTCAATGAATGAGTGACGGTTACGCTAAGCGCTCTTTCGTTCGTTTTCTATAATACGTCGTAGTTGCGGCTTACTTTGGACTAAGCCTATACAGCCAATTCAATCGTGTTTTCTTTTTTTTTTTCTTTTGTGAAGTCACTCTGAATATAAGTTGTAGCCACACGCAATAATATTCGTTGCTGGAATCACGAGGCATAGTAAAAAAAAAAAAAAGCGTGTTCGGTCACGGAACACGACGTGTCAAATACTCAGTAAAACATATAGAAGTGTCATCAGTGCAAAGTAGTACATATAGTTTATATATACGCCGATAAATTCAGACAAAAATTGCCCAACGGCAATTGTCCGTTTTGCTCAATGAACCCTATGGGGCAAGCCGAGGGTTCAGTCAACCTACATCTTGATGTCAAAGAGTCTTCTTAACTTTTGCGTCGTGGTTGAACATAACAATGACACAAAACAAAAACAACAGGAATGTGTACACCGTAACTCCAGGCAAGGTGGCGCAACTATAGGCTTAGCGCCTTTGCCATGCTTCTTTTTGACGAAGACAATCGTAACTTGGTTAGCACTGGCCGTAGCACTATGTGGCCGTAGCACTATGGTGTAAATGCGAAGCACGAATCAGAAGCCAGGGCAAAGACTTTGCCCCGCCATTGTAAATTCAAGGACAGCACCAGGAAAGGAAGCGCATACCAGCAGACTCGCGTCGCTGCAGTTGAACTCTATATACTACTGTGCATCGCCACAAGGAACACGAATTCGTTTTAATTGAGAGAGATTGGAAGCCGGGGATGGGGAGTAGGTGTTCCGTTTACTGTGCGGAACCTAGATACAAATGCTTGATTCTCGAATGGGCGCATTGCGAGAAACCTATGCGGGCGCACAGGATCGGACTGGTCCACTACAGGTATGACGAGGTAATGGAGGTGGTGGTAAAGACATTTCTTAGAAGCGAGGTATGCAGGGACTGCCTCATAAGAGAACGTTACCCACAACTATTATATAGGTGGGAAAACGGGACCCCATCGGCGTCGGCTGCTGCTGGGCTTGTCGAACCAAGGCCTTTTGGGCCTGAAGGTCAGAACAGCCAAGCAGGGTCGCCTTAAACTCCTCCCTGGTAGGTTTGGGGATAGGCGATTTGGGAAAGATTCGCCGTCTTGTGATGTATGTTTCGATTACGAAGCATAAATGTACAACAAATTGGTCCCCCATGGTTTCCTGGTGCACCTGTTTCCTGTACTCCAATGCATTTTATTCATTGTTCTTGTTTTTCGCGCATGATGCTTACAAGGGGACAAGAAAAAAAAAGTCCTATATACAAAGAAATGTGAAGGAAGAACTCGTGGATACTGCGAGTCTTCCGTGCATGGCGAGTAATTTCGGGTGGCAAAAATTATAATGAAAATGTTTTCTTCTCCTTCTTTTCTATAGATAGTTCTAGTTCTAGAGAGAGAGAGAGCGAGAGAGAGAGACTATTCATATCGCGGGAAATATACGAGACTTACACCCGATGCGAGCGTTTACCATTGTGTCTCACCTTCTCTAAAGCTTCTTCCCATCATTTTTCCTGCACAGCGTGTTGGACGTATTAAAACAACGCCATATCGCTACTATGGCGCGCGCACATTCATCTTAAATTGCCTTTCGAGACACCGTACTCGCGTGGCTTCGTGATAAGTACCAGACTTGCGTTCGAAGCGCACGTTCGAAGCGGATAGTTAATGCAAGTATGGCGAACATCCACCGATAGCTTCTTTGAATATCAGCTCGCTGTTCAACAAATTCGCGCCAAGTGTATACTACCGAGTGTTATCTTGTTTCACGCAATACTTGTCACTGGGGGAGGTGACATCGCGTCCGGTGACCGTTATCGGTAAAATGATGTCATCATGCTGATAACAAGCTTCAGATGAGAAGAGTCAACTCCATCCTTGAAGGAGTGTACAAAATACCCTCTTGTTAATAGTTACACTGTCGCACTGCGCAGCACTGCATAAAGCTTGCATACAAGCCACAATATGAGCCAGCTGCTTTCACTGCCTGGGTATTAAATTTCCGCAACACTTTTACGACAGGATTTTTGACTGTCATTTATGGAGTCAGTATTGCTGCAGCACATGCCAACAGTACGTGGCGTCAGTCTATGTGTACACTGTCCGGAAACCAAGCTAATATCTAGTCTTTATATTCTGCATTGGTGTACACGTACGTTGCTGATTAATCTTCTAACCTCCCTTTCCTTCCTCCTTCCTTCATACTCCTCCTTCTGCATACGCCTTGTTTTCCGAATGAATATTTAAACATAATTTGCGAGAGAAACCGGCTCGTTTCGAGTAGTATTCAAAGTGGAGACAGTACATTGAAGCGAACGTGCAATATTTCTGTGTTATACGTTTTAGCATAGGATATCCCCACTGTGACCTGCAAAGAGCACACAACGGGCTTAGGCGTAACAGTATTTTGCGAGGACATTCCAGCTGTGAATGCCAACAGAGATGGAAACGCTTTCTTATTCGCCTAATGATTAATACATCGTTTAGTTTCCAAAACTTGTTATAATATGCTGAAAGATAGATAGGTGGGGTTTAACGTCCCAAAACCACCATATGATTACGAGAAACGCCGTAGTGGAGGGCTCCAGAAATTTCGACCACCTGGGGTTCTCTAACGTGCACCCAAATCTGAGCACACGGGCCTACAACATTTCCGCCTCCATCGGAAATGCAGCAGCCGCAGCCGGGATTCGATCCCGCGACCTGCGGGTTAGCAGCCGAGTACCTTAGCCACTAGACCACCGCGGCGGGGCATAATATGCTGAATATCGACCAGAATACACAAAATCAATTGCAATTGTGGTTATATTTGTGGCACGGTCGTGTCGCCACAAGCACCATTTACCTTCGAAGTAAACACATTTCATTATTATCACTCTTTTGAACGCTTGCACCGGCACTGTCCTGAAGCATGGATTCACGTGCATGAACATTCGTCCATGACTGCGGCGTCGTCATCAGTACCTGACCAAGATCAACTTCGTGCTGGTAGGGCGTAGCAGTAATAAAGGGATCGTTCACACGTCACTGTAACAAACGCTTACTTGGAATTATTGCGCTTGAAAAGCATGTAAGCATGTACACTGGCGTGTGTTTGTCTATAGCAGCGCGGTCACCACCTGCGCTCAGCAATTTAGGCTAACTGAGGGTACTTTCTTTTGTGTTCTCGTCTTGGGCGAGGCGCCACAAACTTCACTGCATGGTATAATTAGGACTGACGCGTTCGCATATGTGTGACGCGCCAGGAATTCTCAAACACGTAGAAACGAGATGGCCTAATCAAAGCGGCGATTTCCTTCTGGCCAGCGACTCGCGCGCTCTCATGTGCGCGCATGCAGCCGTATCTTATTTTTTTCCCCCAAGGTTGCGAAAGTGAAGTGACGTCTAGCTCTTACGTAAAGAATTCTGTGGTGCGACGCTCGGCCGAGGTGGATACGCGAGGCGTCTCGCAGTGCTTCGAAAATCGCAATGCTTCAATTATACCACTAGCAAGCATGCAGGCCATGCCGGCGACCGGTCTTTCCGAGCCGACCGGCCGGTCTGTCCACCGGCGTAGACGTCACAGTTGACGTCACTAGGATTCTCGAGACGTCATCGTCGGAAAAGGGGGGGGGGGGCGAAGCGATTACAAACAAAGTTTATGAGGAGGGTAATCTTCCCCCGACGTACCATCATTATCAGTGCGTGCCTGTTGGTACGGCATAATGCATGAGTCTTCGGACACAACACCACTACCTCCACCCCCCCCCCCCCCCCCGTTCTTCTTTTTTTTCTTTTTTCGGCGCGTCTTGGAGAACTTTTTTTTGCCCCGCTCGCCATTGACGTTCGCTTATAACGTGAAAAAACGCGAGCGTTCAATGCCACCGTCAAGGTAGATGGGCCTCTGCTCCCCTGCTTTATCTAATGACTCTGGCGGCGAGTTCCTGCGAAGGGGTATTTTCGCTCTGGGAACATCTTTGTCTTATCTCTTTTATCTTTGCTTTCCACTTTTCAATTGTTTGCGGTTGTTTTCTGTTTAGGCCTAGTTGGAGACGCGTCCGTTACACCGTTACAAGCTTTACCTGCGGGAATTCCTTCGGCCACACGTAGTTTGCGAGGATCGGTGCCGTCACCGATGTCGAAGTCCACACTGACGCTTGTGGACGCGACCCTCCAGCGTGATGTGTCATTAGTACTAAGGAGGATACAAAGCGTCTTACTTGTCTATATTTGTTTTTTCTTTTTTGTTTTGCTTTATCGCAAAGTAATTGGCTAAGACAACAGCAAGAGAAGCTGTTTCATCTATAGTGTTTGTAAAGATAACTTAACTAGTGAACGGTTGAACGAACTTCAAGAACCCAATGCGTACGTCTAGAGTGTGATAGATCATGGAGCATGGGTCATATAGCATGGACAGAACATAGAGATAGATAGATAGATAGATAGATAGATAGATAGATAGATAGATAGATAGATAGATAGATAGATAGATAGAAAGATAGATAGATAGATAGATAGATAGATAGATAGATAGATAGATAGATAGATAGATAGATAGATAGATAGATAGATAGATAGATAGATAGATAGATAGATAGATAGATAGATAGATAGATAGATAGATGTACAATATGTGAGGTAAATATCGCAGTCAGCTGACATCTCTTAGCCATCGTTTACGGGCTCCGATATCAGTGCGTATCTCACACTGATCTGGAAGTATGCAAGTCTCCGACTTGAGTGATGTCCCGGGAATGCCACCACGCTGCGGTCATCAATCGAGCTCAATCGGTCATCAATATGATGGCTCAGAATCACGGATGCCATCATAACCACTGAATTATTGCGGCTAAGAAACTGGCGCTCTGTGAACTAGAACTGTGGCAATTGATCGAGCCTCGTCGTCTCTTTGCCGCAGCTGACTTCGCTTTTGAATATTAACTCCTTCCCAATGACTGCCAAGATTATCAGGCAGAGTAAACTTTGCCGTATACTATAGCGTATCCCATTAATTATAGCTAAAATTACATGAGATGAATGTTGTTAATAAGTTAATGATTTAGCTAAAGTATATTTATCCGCGGCGACCAGCCATTCGAGAATTGTCGTTTCGAACGAAAAGCTCTGCGAAATGATGCTATATGCGTTTTGCCTGGCATTCCGCGAAGTCTTGTTTGATCGAGCTTGTGAACACTCTAAATATTTGCACTGGTGTAAAGCACGCAACAGGAGACAGATGAAGGGAAGGGCCTAGGCGACTCCTGCTAGTTCCCTCCTTGAAATTTTTCTTTCAAACGTCATATAATTGAATTGCGTGACAGTTAACGATAACGCGTTCAACTTTCTTTTTGTTTGTTTTTTTCAAATCCGTGTTTATCCTATTGTGTGTGCTTCTTCGCAATACCCCTCAGCTATGAGAATATTCAAACTGCAATGGCTGCTCGACTGGTTTGAGAAAAAGACTCATTGAACAATGCTATTAGTCAATCTGGAAACCGATGTTCATATTGAGTTCCATTTGAAAGTATATTTTTAATTTTTGCGTAAAAAATAGTGTCTATGTTCACAAAAACAAAATGGCCTCCATGACGAGATGAGAGTTCCCGCTTGTAATTTTTTGGATTTACATCGTTGTTTATGTGTCTCAAGCTTGGCGTGAAATCCGTACATGTGCCGGCTTCTGGATGACGTTTTATTGAGTAAATGCTTACTATTCTTAACTACACTCATGTTAACAAGGCTCCTATTCTGGAGAATATAACTTTGGTAACCTGGTGCGAATGTTCACGGCTTAACTGGGAAAGTAACAGTTCAACGTGTGTCAGACCAGGAAAAACAGTACAGGTATACAACTCTCCAGCCGCATTATATCACATCTTTTTTTTTTTTTGGTTTCGGCAGTGCTTATAAGATTCGGTATATGCTAGAATATATCTTCAATTATTAGCGGACGCAAGTAACAAGTGTTGATTTTGCTATTGTCAGAACAGTTTCGCTTATTTAAGTGTCGACAGGCATTTGTTTACTGTGACCAAGGCACTTACTTCGTGACCATTATAAATGCCTGCCGACGTTTCCTCAGAGGCATTCTTCGTAGCAATAGGAGATGACACGTACGTTAGTTCAGCCTAATTATATTTATCATGTAAGGAAATAGGTTTATTAGAAGTTACATTAGGATCATTCTGGAACTGTATGGGCGTGCGGTCAGCCAGTCGCATTTCCGCAGAATGCAAGAATATCTGAGCGATTGCTCCTCGCTCAGATATTCAAGGAAAACCTTCAAGGAAAAAAAAAATGCAGTTGCAATTCTGCACTTCGTGTGTGTGCGCGTTCTCTGTTTCTAACGCGTCGTCTTCTTCGCGCAGTTTAAACGTGTTTTCAAAGCCGACGAGCCAACTATATTTATTTATTTATTTATTAGAATACCCTCAGGGCCCGTAGGGCATTACAGAGGGGGTGGGTACAACATATATAACACACAAGAAAAAAAGACAAAATAAAGAAACAAGTATCAGATGCGCAAATCAGGAAGGCAACATAAGTCAACTAAAAATGTATAAGAATTCAAGCACATACAAGACAAAGATAGATAATGGAAACTGCGTATAGTTACAAGCATTGCTGAGAAATTGCAGTCTTGAATAACAAAGGGTCTGTTATTGATACAACGGAAGAGGGAAGGCGGTTCCAATCGGCGGCTGTTTTCGGTAAGAAGGCTGCTGAAAAGAATTTGGTGCGGCAAAACGGAATGGCAACCTTATGCTGATGATCAATGCGCGATGAGTGGTATGACGGTTGTGAAATGAGGTCTCGCTTCATTGATGGATTGTGAAAAAATATCTTATGAAAAAAATGCAGTCGCGCAACGTGAAACGTATATAGTCCAACAACGTGCATTACTTCCGTATCCAACACGCTATGCGTTATGCTTTGTGAAACATGGAGCTAACGAAAATTAGGTGTCACACTTAATGCACCGGTTGCACGAAGCGCCCCCATAAAACAACGGCGCGGAGATTGTCTTTCGGCGGGACGTGCCGGTTTCATGCTAACCCGCGTATCGGCGGTACACGCACAGACGTGAGATTCTGCACCGCGCTCCTGCATGGTCGACAGCTGGAACACTGCCCGAACTGGCAGACGCGTCTCGCACTGTTAAGAAAATAGTTCCGAGGAAAGAGAATAAAATAAAAATGTAGCAGCAGCTGTATTCCAGCTCTCGACGCGGGCGATGCGATCGCGCGAGTTTCCGCACGCGAGACGCCGTCGAGCCGTGATTGGTTGCGACGCTCCTGACGAGATATGCTCGTCCAATCGGGCCAGTGTCGTATCACCGCGACGACGTTGCTCTCGTAGTAGGCCCGTGCGTTCTTTCTTTATTGTACATTGGCGCGACTGCTGTAGCCTCGTATTCACGCCGTTTCTGTGATCCCCCTTTTTCTTTACGGACGATCATAAAAGAGCTAGCTCTCTCTCTCTCGTCTCTAGAAGACGATGATAGAGTGAACATAAAGAGCAGGTTTAGTGAGGAGAGCCTAAAGCCCGTAGATGTTTTGGAGGGGCTGCTGTTTAGAGCTTTCGCCGCATGGAGGACACCTACAACCCGACGTTTACTCGGTCCTAACACGGAGATGCTCCTGATAGCTGCGCGTTAGTACTGATAATGGGTATAACCATAGGCGCCTGCACGGGGAGGGTGAAGGGTGGGGTGGAGGCTGCGGATAAATCTTAGCTGAATACTTGGCATATGGATGAAATACCAATGAATGAACCTACGGCCTTACTTATTATTAGTTTTTAAAAACTTCACCATACACTGATCGCGTGACTTGCGGTCTTGAATTTTTGACGCGAAGAAGAATCTCGATTTGCGCAGCAGCAAAGTTGAGGCACAACAAAGCTAGACATTACTCGTACCAGCTTCGTCGTAATGTAACTCATTCCGAGTTGCAGTCCTATTTCCCTTTTGCCGTCGGAGCATCTCTCCCTTCCTCTTTCCATGCAATCGTTCCGCCTTTACAGGCCTTCTCAGCCGAGTAATTTTTATTCTCTCCCATACACAGCGTCTCTGCCACCATGTGTGCCTTACAGAGTACGCCACTTGCACAACACCGTTGACAGATGCCCTTTATCTCGCTCTTCAACTTCCTCGTCAGCTCGCAGACGCAGGCGGAATTGGATCGCAGTCCGTTGGCCTTGGCAGTGACTCCCTTGCTCTGAGAGTGTTTGGAGTCTGACCAGCATTGCACGCTTCAAGTATTGCAGATTGTGCCGCCGCGTGTTGCACCGCATGCGGATTCAAATACGATTTTTATCGGGAATATCAAGAATTTCTATCAGTTTTTTTTTTTTGACAAGCCGGCATTAGATATTGCAGAAATACACGAAACACGTTTGGGTAAAGCCTGTTGAAGGTTACCAGCCAACAATGTTGGCTATCAATGTTTTATATGTAAGGTTATCGTACTTGTTTCGCATTCACTGTTCAGTCACCCTTCATTTTGCGATTTAATACTTCCATTTCATTACACCTTTTCTTTTCACTTTGATGCTTTCTTTACTTCAGCATCGTCACTGCCACCAACCTTCACGGTGACCATCAGTAGTCGTACATGAAGTAGCAGTAAAGCGGCTAGCAGTGGGTGGTATTAGTAGTACTATAGCAGTACTAGTAGAATAACAGCAAAAGCATTACTAGTTGTAGTCGGTGCCGTAATAGTGGTCGTAGAACTTTCGGGGTTTTCTCTTTGTGTTTTCACCCACAGACGCGACCCAACGAGGCCTGTAGACGTTGGGTGTGGTCAATTTTTTTTTCGTTTCTTTATTAATAATTCAACCCGAAACAACAAACAAGTGCGTGGCCATTTGTATACTTCATTAATGTGGCAATCACGAACGTACGAGGTTTAGATGCGCCGAAGTCATACAGACACGTGTGAGTTCAAATTCAATCTTCTTCATTTCCAACTTCTGTAAGGCTTGAGATAAAAGTAAAAAAAAGGGGATGGGGGCTCAATTCTGAAGTAACAGCCGTGTCACCTGTTGTGCAGTACATCCTTATATTTGTTTTCTCTTTTCGCAGTTTCTCCGTAATTGTCTCTATCTCTCTTTTCCTTTTTCACATATGGTGGCCACCATAGAACGTGAAAGGCCTCCATTAGCAGAAGGAAACATGACTGAATGCAAAAAAGAAATAAAATAAAATAAGAAACATACGGACAACCTCGTCTCTCATGGTTTGTCAGTGATCACTTGACGTCAAAGAGCATGTACGCCTGTCCGAGCTTTTTTAAAACGCCCGTACATAATGGGATGTTTTGATGCGAGACGTAATTAAGGTGCTTTCTCGTTTTTTGTTTTACGTTCTTTTGCAGCATGTTTTTTTTTTTGGTGTAGTTACTTTCCTCGGCAGTTTATTTACGTCGCATCATTTTATTCACTAAAACGTAATAATTAATTGTCCCTTGAGTCCTTCAATTAGCAGTATTGGTAAGGCAGTTATTATATTTAGAGAACTTTCAGTTAGTTTTTAAGGCGGTTTTTACTTAGAAGCTTGGGATAGATTACTATAGACGTAATTAATAGTAAGTTAATTGTTCTGGTAATATTACTGACGGTATACTTTGGCGCGCTTGTGCCTCTTGTATCTATTTGACAGAAAATGTATGCGTCTGCGATGTTTACTCTGAGTTTAAGTCACGCCTAAGAACGCACTACTAAGCCATGCACCACACCTGTTTTTATAGACAAAAACTGCGACACTAAGCGGTAACCATTTTAGACCACCTTCTAATGTTCGCAGTTGATTACTCTTGGTGGCCGTCAGCTATCCACTTGGCGAACGCACCATTAATGAAAACTGGCAGGTAATGAAGCCAGCGACCGTATTGGGGACGTTAATTGTGTTGTTTAGGTGCATTGCGGTAATTGCGATGAATATGTGGACGAAGAGACAACCATGCCACCGGCCGGTTCCTGCCATTCCTTCCCTTCATCCTGGGGATGTAAGTTAGAGGTAATTAAAGTTTGTTTTATAATGACGAATGTGGTACGGAACAGCTAACACGCAAGAAAAAAGAATACCCAAGTGATCATATAATCATCATTACTTAGCGACATTACTAATTTATTTGCCAACACTGCATACGGCAAGTGCTGTTATGACGTTAAATATAATTTTCAAAGCAATACGATCGAAGTAAGTTTTACAGAAGCGCTCTCCAAGAACGTCTATAATTATTAAGTGGACTGAGTAAAAAAAAAGAAAAAGTGGGGATACAGGTTTGTTCTGACAACTCTATTCCACCGGTAACATATGCCTGGCCACAACATCTCCATGATCCGTTTCGGGGTGCTTGACTATATTGTTCAGCCGAAGTATCCGCGGCTCTCATCAAGACTAATTATGGCCATGCCCCCACCTGAGTAATTTATACGACGGCGATTCATGAAACGAAGCCACCGAACTTTGATTCTCCATGGATTTAACCAAAGAGCACTGTTTTGTATATTGCGAAAGCCGACCTTCGCTTATATATTCAACTGTGTAGGCTGTTGGGCAAACTTTCGAAAAAAAATTCTTTAAAGTGATTAGTGTTTGGCCTTTAGTGACACGTCGGGTTCCTATTAACGGCGATCAAGAATGTGCATCTGTACATGTTCTTGAAGACATACATGAATGCATGATAACAGGCTTCGTCAGTCTAAGTAATTCTTTTTTGAAACCTGAAAGATAATGTACGCGTGCTTCAAAATAGTGTCTTGGAACATAGGCGATCCTGTATGTTTTTTCTTCTACTGAGTCACTTTTTTTTTTTTATCTGACGAAGCTATCGCTGCTGCATAGTCTACGTATCACTTTATGAACAACCCCATTCTAGGCTAATCTAACCCCGTACAAAGTGGGCTGTCAGAAAATCATTCGAGACTGTAAATTTACAGCACTGCCAAGTTGCTTTAATTACAACTAGCAAAGTGTCAAGCCCGCGAACCCATGTTACTGCAAGCATTCTCAGTCACGAAAAACTTATTTTCGGAGAAGCTCTTTCTAGCCCCGCCATATTAACTAAACAGTCGTTTCTATGAGCAGAAAATAAGTCAACTATAGGAAACACGAGGAATTGTTATTTGTCGATTGGCCGCTTAAGGGCGCAGAAATGAGGAGCTATCGTGGGAAAAGTTTGAAAGCGCGCGCCACTGGAAACCGAGATACGCCATCCGGATCATGCGCTACATATTCTACGGTGCTTCAGCAGGTTGACTTCGATGAACGGAGGTAAAGTGCTTCTAAGCTTCTCGAAAGCGCAAAACTGAGATTGCTGTGAAAACTAGCAGAGGCCACGAACTTTGCGGTTTGTGTTTAGCGTCGCGTGATTTGCATTCTTGCAGATCTAGCCACATTGAAAGCAATAGTTCCGCACTGTTTACCTAGATGGCGGTACTAACTCAGTGACTGCAGTATTCATTGCGCAAAATCCCGATTTAATGGGATAGTACTCGCCAGTTCGCGAAAGGGTGCAGAAAAAGCTGAGGCCAGTGCAGCGCCAGTTAAACACAGTTTTCTTTTTTTATATATACGCTAACACAGAGGGAAAAAAAAAGCTAGCTATGGATCAAAAACACGGGCGAAAACAGCCCATCGGATCACGGCCGCCTCGGAACATTTCCATGATTTTCCTAGGAAAGAACATCACCGCTACCCTCTCCGCGATTCTTTAAAGGCGTCCGATGCTCGTAATAAGCGCTTGAGAAAACCCTCTCATCAACGCACAAGTGTAACGAAAGCGGCCCATACATCGCATGAGCGTCAGCGATGCACGCCACAGCCGCGCCGGCAAGCACGTGTACAGCCGGGGTCACGTGACAAGGCGGCACCCATCAGAACAGATGAGCCGACCAATGGCGAGCCGCGCTCATCACCTGATAGTGGGGCGACATCGCGGCGGAAACGGGGTGCCACCATTGCATTCCACGCAGGGAAGAGTGAGAGACGGCTGCTACAGTTGATCGTTGTTAACCCGCGCCGTATTTCCCCGCTGTCGTCACCGGCCTCCCGGACGATCGACCTCGAGCGCGCCCAGCGTCTGCCCGACGAGCGTGGCGCAGCGTCGGGCAGGCCCCGCAGACGTCAGTGCAGCCCCCGGCGCACCCCCCTCGGCTCGGTGAGTGGGACAAACCCGTCTGCGTCGCTCGGGTGGGGGGACCTTTTTCCGGTCGCGGCCTGGCGTGGGGGCATAAAAAAAGTGGTCAATCGAGACGTGTACGCTGCGTGTGTATCTGCCCCCCGAGAGAAGAAGTCCTTGCCTCCTCGCGAATGGAGAGTGCAAACAGTCTGAGCCCCCGGCGACTTTCCGCCATTGGTGGTAGTCAAAAGTCGCGGCGACAGTCTTACGCGGGGCAGTCTCCCTCACAGGACTCTGCTCCTGCCGGCGGCCAACTCAAGCGGGTGCCCACTGTGAGCGGACCGGTGTCTGGACTGGACAACATAAACATGTATCGGCTCGACGCTAACCACCGGGCCTCGAGCTCGAGCGCGTCCCGGCGCACCAGCCGCAACGAGGATTCCTTCACCTGTTCGCAGCAGAGCATCCTCAGCGCCATGGATCGGTTCGTCAAGTCCGTGAACAACATGGATGCCACGGTGCTGGTGCCTTCGAGATTGCGTGACATGGACCTCACCGACAAGGCGGGACGTGCGCCGCCCGCGAACCTGATGCAGACCGACCTCTACTCCTTCTACAACATGCTCAACGACGTCAAGAACGAGCTGCTGTGGGGGCCCAGCGCGGCCGCCACCTCGGCCGTTGTGCCGCTGACCGGGGCGCTGCTACGGCCGCCCCCGAAGCACACGCGGCAGCCCTCAGACGACAGCCTCGGCTCCACGGGATCCACGTCCGACACCGATTCGGACGTCGACAGAGTGGTCACGGACCGCGACGGGCTCGAGCAGAGCCTTCACCTGGCCGCCGCCTTCTGGCATCACCTGCAAGGACTGCACGCCATCCTGCACCAGCTCGCCGACTCGGCCGACTACCTGGCGTGCAGGTACCAGGAGGAAGTGGACGCGTCGGCACTCTGATCCGTTCCACGTCGTGGTTGTGCGCGTCGGGACCCACACAGGCCACAACGGGATACTATACAGTGCTCCATCGTCGCCACTCCGAACGATGTTCATACAGTGTGCTCGCTTTTTTCTGTCGACCCCCGCCGCCGCCTGCCCGCCGCCTGAAGAGACCCGAGCAACGGAGAAAATTAGCCTTCCCACCCCAGCGCAAAACCCTGCGAACAACAGGGCCGTTTTAAATCCCCCGTGATAAAAAACTGCCTTC
This sequence comes from Rhipicephalus microplus, assembly GCF_013339725.1. Taxonomy (NCBI): domain Eukaryota; kingdom Metazoa; phylum Arthropoda; class Arachnida; order Ixodida; family Ixodidae; genus Rhipicephalus; species Rhipicephalus microplus. The sequence continues at coordinate 17,809,747 of NC_051173.1, forward strand.
GTTTGCTCGCACTTTTTTTTTCTCTTCGCCATGACACGTGGATGACGCGACAGGTCTGTCTCGTTTTGTGCCAGTTTCGGTTTTCAGCGACCGAATCCATGCCACGCGCTCAGATTCGGGGCAGTCTCGTTCTGTGATCAACAGCTCTATCTTTTTCGTTCAAGTTTTGAAATTCGACTCTGACTCCGCTGCTCCTTCGTAGTAGCGCTAAACCATCATTTATTTTTTGTTTTTCCTGTCGTCGTCCCCCCCACTTATTGCGGCTGGTATGTCCATCAGGTTACCCGTTAGAAACGTTTATCTTCGTAGCAAAACGGCTGTACGCCCCAGGGTTTGGTTGTAAGCATCACGATATGGCCGTTCGTCCTCGTATTCGCGGCGCTCGAAATAAGAGGGCACGCAGAATGCGTAGCGGGAAGTTTTCGTTTTCCGGGTGAACCTGGTAAGACTCCGCAAAAATGGCTGCGGGAGGTCCCGTATGTGGGCCAGTAGTGTGTTAACTTATTTTGCTGCGCCTCGCGCATTTTGCCCGAAGCTACGACGTCTTGTCACGATGGTTTTTTTTTTTTTGTACCTTCTCGTCCATTCTCTATTATATATGCCAGCAGAGTAGAGCAACCGATCGTAACAGTTAGCTAACAGCCCCGCGATGCGCACACTTTTTTGTTGAGCGGCCGTTGCCAAAATTTCTGAGTTCTTGCACGAAGCGCCATTTTGTAGCTGTCTCTTGCCACTCACTGTTTTGCATTTAACCGAAACGTCACACGAGTGATTTTTTTTTTTTTCACGTGATAAAAGGGCGTTTCTGTGTGTCGGACGTGGCGCAAAGTTCTCGAGTCATGTAACCTAAAAAAAAATCGCGCAACATTCCAAGCTGCTTAATTAGTCGCTAACCGTTGTATGGAAGGATACTCACATTTTTTTCTTCTCATCTGACATGGTTGTTCTTCGTTCGGTGTTGCGACGCGAGCTATGGCTTCTCGGGGATAGTTGTGTGTTGCGGAGCTTTAAAAAAAAAAAAGCGTGTGTTAGAGCGAGTGCATGATTGTACATATGTAAATATGACTACATACTTTTTTTCTTTGGCTCAGTAGTGTGCACAACGACGTAAACTAAAAAGGCTGAAGAAATTTAGACACTTATGAAATGTTCTGTTTTTTGTTGTTTCTAATGACGAAAGTCTAAAAGTAACCAGTCGGAAAAAAAAGCGTGATTGTATTCTCTGTTAAAACGAGTGAGAGAGAGGAAAACATTGTATTTGTTGCACCTTTGTAAATTGGAAAGGAACGCATGGAGGATGATGGCCATCACACTTTGTTGTTCATTTGACAGAAGCGAATTAAAAACAGAGCTACATTGACGAAAAAAAAAGCGGTCTCCTGTGTGTCTTTATTTCTTTCCTGGCTTCCTTCACTCGGTGGCCGACGCAAGCAACGTCGTCGCCAGAATTAGAAGCGCGTTTGGGCTTTTGCTTGAACGTGCCGAGTGCAGACGGAAGTGGTACAACGGTCGTAGTCTTTTGTTGGGCCGATGGAAAATAGGTTGGCGGGTACGGTCTCTGGCTGCATTGCTGTCAAATGAGCCGGATAGCAGCATCGAGTCACGCCCCCCCCCCCCCCCCCTGGTATCTGTGGCGGGAAAATTCGAACTAGACTGAAACTACTCAAACGTAGATGAGCCGCGCCACTGTTTCGAGAGCGGCCCACGGCGTAACTATATCCTACTAAATAGAATGGCGTCGTGTCCCCATTTTCGCAACGGTTGCGTCAATGCCGTGGCCCACTTTTTTAGCTTCGCGCACGCGCCGAGGTTCTGTGTCGGGAAGGCGATTATTAGCCGGCAACGCAGTCCTTTGTTTGTTTGTTTTTCCTTTTCCGAGACTTGGGGTGAATACGGAAATCTCGGGGATTGCATCATTGTTATGCTTCGGAGCTGTGTTTGTAAGCGTACCTTTGCAGGCTGCAAACTGCGGTGTCGCTGGTCATGTATCGAGTCAGCCCTTCGTAAGTTAGATGGTGGAGCATGAAAAAAAAAAAAAATAAACGATTGTTTACACACACACTCGCACATCTACGAGCACACACTCCGTTCACTTCTCGGGGCTATGACCTCTTCTCGGCATTCCGCGCTGGGCCGAAACTGGATCGTTGGCTGACCTTGACCGAGGAGTGCGTAATGATCATCGGCGCGACCGCACGAGCGATCTGCGTACAGCGCATAAATGCGGTCTCTTGCGAGATACACCTGCCAGAGTGCGTTATTAGCAACAGAAACGGTCGTGCCGTTTTTTTTTCTTTTTTTTCCTTCCTTCTCGCCTACGTTTATTTTTTAGGTGAAATGGTCGTTTGCGGCTTGCCTCTCCTGAAAGGCATTTTTTCGCGCATCTACTCCACGCTTCAACGAGGCAGAGTGCTAGCAAGTGGTTGCTTAATAAAGGAAACATTTTCAAAACATGAACGTTTGGGGGGGAGGGTGTGGGGATAGTAATGAGGGATGGCCGCTGTAACTGTCTAGCTTGAGTAGCTGACACTGAACGGTGGATGTAGTTTGGGGGGGGGGGGGGGGGGGGGACGAGTTATTTTTTTAGAAAAGAGAAAAGAGGGGGAGAAGCACGATGACTAGCCTTCTAACTCTCTGCGTGGTATGAGGGAGTAATTTGGTGAAAGGGGAAGAGAAAAAAAATGCGGTTTGGGTAGACGCGGTTTCGCCGTCCCCTTTCCGACGTCCTGCCTTCCTCCGTTATCTACGATGCTTCGTTTTTTTTTTTCTTTCTTTACACTAGCTCGGCGTGAGGGGCACGTCACCACTGGAATGCTACTTTCTTCGGGTTCTCCCCTTCCCGTGCTTGCAACTGTTGAGTTCCTCGCGTTGTTGGCTTCGCCCCTTCTCCTCTTACCCCTTTCGAAATCGCCCGGCGCTTTTGTTAACGGTTCGCGCGGGAATGCTGCGTCCCCGCTCGTCTCCGGGAAGCCAGTGTGCGAAGTCGGTTGCTTATCTGTGGCCTCTTTTGTACCTCGCCCACCCATCAGCCGAAGTTGTTAAGATAGCGATAAGGATAGTTATTTCACTGGAAATACGTTGAAGGAGAGTGGCCCCGCGAACGCAGTGTTCTGGAATGATCGACTTATTCGTAGTAAAAAAAAAAAAAAAATGCCCCCACCTCCCCGAAGGGAATCGTGAGGAAATGCGTTGGGTAGCGTCCATAACGGCGTTTCATAACGGCGTTTCACACGTGAGAGCCCAGCGTTAGAAGAATAATACAGTTATAGTTTACCGTCAGGTGATAGCAGAGGTTAAATGAATGGCGTTACCGTGCAGCAAACGTTCTTTGCTGACAGTGCCTTTGTTATAGTTTAGCGGAATAGCGTTTACGTCTCCCAGTTCGAATGGTGGCGCCACCTATCGGAGGGTTGAAAAGTAAGAACACTGAAAAGGAAAAGAAAACGAGAATGTCTGCCTGTGTCACCGCGCGAAGCTCGGTTACAAGTTTATTTTAGTAATAATGAAAGTAAGTATTGTCACAGAGTCGTGACGTGGACGAATGAAGCAGACTGCAGGTCTAATAATAAACTGTTTATTTGGGCGAACCTGTGCCCGGTAAACGGAAAGTTTTGCGCTGATAGAGGCGAACGGAGCGTCGGCAGTCGATCAACTAACAAGCGGCGAAGTGCATCGGCATTTGTACACTTGCCATCGAATGTTCTAGCGTTATCGCTAGCGGCGACGTAGGTTTTAGAATAATCTGAAATGTTCACGAAGTAGACGCAATCTTAACAAAACGATCTACTAGAGCCTACAAGCTTCTCGAACATCGTAGGCGCGGTTTGCGCTGAACTTAGTGTAACGGGGTGATAACAAAACTTGGGGAAAGGAACGTGGCAATATGAACCACGCACCAAACGCGAAAACATTTATGTTGGTGATTTGTTTACATCGATCTTGTAGTTAGGCCTAGACAAGTTCGAAATGGGAGGCTATCTCAAAAACTACGCCAACTTATCCGCAATACTTGGTCGTCGAAGCTAACTTAAGGCAAACGAAGCCACTTGAAACAGTCGTTTGCTGCGCCAAAATCACTTCGAAGCAGGCGTCCGAGAGCACCGCCATGTTTACACGGTAACGTTAAATAAAAAAAAAAGCGTTCGTACGGTAAGCGGTACGGGTAACGTACGTATGCGTATGCGCACTTTGATTCCGCTATTACGGTACGCCCGGTATCCCGGTAAGCCAGGTATACTATAACTGTCTGTTTTCTTTTTTCATTTACACCGTGTAGCTAATAGGACACTGTAGTAATGGGTACCGCGCACTGATCAGAGGGAGCTGCGTTGCTCACACTGCCCCGTCTCAAAGTTTCTGATATTCGCCGTTAGGGGCACGCAGAAAAGAGACGCGTGCTCGCGTCCCCAGTGTATCCCGGCCACAATCCGCTGGCAGATGTAGGGGGCGAGACGCGCGCGTTGCGTTCCATTTTCACCGATGCCGTCTCAAGGTTTCTTTTTCTATCCGCCAGGCTATGTATTTCGGCGTTGCAGTCAGATTGGAAAACTCCACTGAACGGTGCCTATAGCGCCGTTTGCCGCATGTGGCGTTTTTTTTTTCTGTCGCGAGAAACGCGGTATGCGTTTCCAGCTCTAGTAGCTAGCGTGCACGGATAAAAATGAATTGCTCGGTGGTTCAACGCGCTTAAGTGTCTCCTTTTTGGGCGCCTCTTTCAACGAACGCTTCCTACGTGCGTTCGTAATCATTTCAGGGATGTTGCCACCATCTAGAGCACTGCACGGGCTGATTTTTCCGGCCCGAGTAGCCACAGCTATTAGCAAGCGAGCCACTGTCCTCGTTTTTCCCTGATTATGCCTATTTTTGTCGTCTTCTCCTGATGGCCTTCGATCTTTGAAATTGTTATATCCTTGTGGGAAAATCTTTGAGCCTTTGTTGACGCTCAGTGCAGTGCCGTCTACAATATGGCGTGCATTCGAACACTCCAAGAACAAACAAGTCTCTGCCCCACAACCTTCTTTCGTCTCTTCAGTCCGTGTCGCGAGCAAGTATCTACATCCTCCCACTACAATAATTTCACTAACCTTTCCCTAATATTCCCCGCAGACACCCTTATTTTAAAGTCCTTATCATCCTTCCCAAATCCTCCCCACAACAAATGATGCTACAATTTTCACCTTACTCGCACGAGTTTAAGCAAAGCCCTATAATAATGTGTTTCAAAAGCCTCGACTTCAGTTCATGACTATCTGTATTGAGCGTTACTTCCTTATCAGAATATAAAACTCTGCACTATAAAAGGACAAAAAACCTTCAGAGATAGCCTCAATGACACTTAAAATGTGTGCACTGTTCGAACTGGCACACGTGTAACGACTTTCGTGGTAGTCTCCTCTCGCAGCCACAGGCACAAAATCGACAATGCTGATTTGAAGGAGCTTCGATCGGTTGATTGATTGATTTGTGGGGTTTAACGTCCCAAAACCACCATATGAATATGAGAGACGCCGTAGTGGAGGACTCCGGAAATTTTGACCACCTGGGGTTCTTTAACGTGCGCCCAAATCTGAGCACACGGGCCTACGACATTTCCGCCTCCATCGGAAATGCAGCCGCCGCAGCCGGGATTTGAACGGAGCTTCGATCGGAGCACACTGTCTTTTGGAAAGGTGTTGTAGTTGTTGATGAACCATTTAGTCTGAATTGCGTGCATGCATCAAAATTAGAGCACACTAATTTAACACGTGTGTATTATCATAATGACCAGAACAGTTCACATAGCCCAGCGATAGTGCCATGAAGACCACCATGATGACGACGGCGCCGGTGCATGTCACTCGCATGGAGGTGTGCGTAACTCTGATATTGCAGCATTCGTTTAGGCCAGTTGCCGTCTTCTGGAGTTGTCGTGTCGTCGAAGGGAGAGCCGACGCCAAGAGTACCTGTCTTCAACCGACTTTTTCGCTCCATTTGAAGAGGCGTGATACACCGCTTGGGTTCTTATCGCACCACTTTTGCCGGTTACATCTGACAGTTTATCAGTGGCGATGTTCTCCGCATGTCCATTTTTCTTGTGTGATTTCATACTTTTTACACAAGGTTAAACTTGTTCTTCTTTCAAACAAACGGCAACACTCTAATGATCCTTCGCTGATACATGCCCTTGGTAACTTCAACGCAACCATTTCGGAAATCGATGGCATGGTTGAACCCTCTTATGTCGATGTCTTGCTTCGGGAATGTCTTTCCTTCAATACCACTATAGTATCGAACTCCGAAACCCGTTGTGACGGGTTAGAGGAGTTAATAGACATCTGTTCGCAGGACGCAGATATGAATGTTCGAATACTGTCCATATCGTTCCTCGACGGATATATGTCCCTTGGAGAGTACGCTTCGTTTTCGTGTTAATGGGGATTAACGCTCTGTTATCCGACACACAACGGACTTCACTGTCAGCTTGCGTTACTTTCCGTAATCGGTCCGACCCAATAAGAAGACTTACTGCGGGTTCACCGGTGACGCTTGGGAAAACAGCTGCATCCACCAATGGTTTAACTTCTGGATCGATGGCTTCATGAAGCCAATTAGCCTTTGAAGATTCACTGATGCCGCCGCAGATGAAAGGAATGATGGCCGCTTCTATCTGCATAAATTACGGCAGTAAATACAGAAATTAAACCAACTGACTTTTACCCACTGAGAATTGTTGAGTCAAATGGGCGAATGAAAGTTCTTCCTTCGAAATGTGTATAGCCACTTTGAAATTTTCGTAAGGCGGCTGCTGGTAATCACGGTGGAGCGATGAAATCTGGCTAATTTAGCTCACGAAACCGACGCACAAAACAGCGCATCTACCTTTACTTTGAAAACGCGCTAATTAAGGACGTTTTGTTTCAACTTGTGCAAAATTTTAGCTGATTTAATTTCTTTATTTACCGCTGTATTTAATGTTTGTACACATCTGAAGATGCATTCGGTCAAAGTAATGGCAACGCCGCATGTAGCATGTAGATGGCTCGTTTTTGTAACTTTTAAATGATATTGTACACATTTCTTGAAACACCCTGTATATGAGACCCGGCCCTAATACGGGCCTGACTCAGGCCCGAGCCCGAAGCTCATAGGCCCGAGCCCGGCCCGGGCCCGACCAAACCATGTCATACCCGGCGCGCGAGCCGGGCTCGTGCAGTGCTCTACCACCGCCTTCAATGCAGCACAAACGCGTTGAGAAAGCGCTGTTTTCAGGCTCTACCAAGGCAGCACAAATGCGTTTCAAACGCGCTGCATTGAAGCGGTCGCAAGTCAAGGAGGTGGGGGCACCGGTTGCTAGGGCCGAGGATAAGCGCGCGCGCCCGCAGCTGTTGCTATGGGAGAGGGTGGTGGACAGATGCCGGCGGACGCCTGACATAGCCCGACTAAGAAATACATTCGCATTAAAAATAGAAAATTGATGTGGTGCACCCTTGATGATGGGGAAAAACATTTATGGAGGTTATCTGCTGAGAGGGTGGGGAGCGGACTCGTACTCACTCAGCTGCCTGCGCATGTAGATCACGGCTTTATAGGCACAGTGCAGTCGAGTTTTCCCGTGTGACTGTAGCGCCAGAACGCAATGCCTAGCGGAGTAAAAAACGCAATAATGAGACGGGGTCAGTCAAAAATGGAATGGATTATCGCACTGGGCGACGCGTGCGTGCGTCTGTTTTTTACGTGCCCCTAATGGCCAACGTCATCGAACTTGGGACGGGCCAGTGCCAGCAACGCCGCAGCTCCGTCTAGTCAGCGGAAAGCGCGTGTCTTGTACAAATGCTGTAATGGTTGTGTGGATGCATGAGACGCGACTGTCTACGTACGTCACCCGTGCCGCACATTTTGCTGCCTTTGCGCACACGCCTGTGCTCTGAAAATTTGTTAACATTGGTTAGAATCAGTTCATCTATCTACACCACATGTAGAATTGAACTAACACTGAATTTCATTACCAGAATACTTGACCGAGATGTTTCAGCTAATAATAATATGGGGGGGGGGGGTTACGTCCCAAAACTGCAGTATAATTATGAGTATACTCAGTAGTGGAGAGCTCCGGGAAACTCGACCTCCTTATAGGGGGTTCTGCACTGGCGTCGCACATTACTCGGTCCTGTATCCCTAATGGCCGTTGGGCTTGGCAGTCCACTTGGACGGCTTTATTCGCGTGGACCTATCGTTGTGTACGCACACGACGTAATTTTTGTCGACGTGGCCTCATCAAGTGCGAGGCCCCCGGAACGGCTTCATGCTCTCCCATAGTAGAGTATAGTACTCTGAACACACCTGGTACTCCCAATCGTCACCCACTTTTTTTTAAACACATCAACGCACCTTTATCGAAATGCAACCGCCATGGCCGGGATCGAACCCGCGTCCTTTGGTTTAGCAGCCAAGCACCGTAATCAATGTTCCACCGAGGCGGACACTCGTGCACCTGACTGCTCTACGACATCTTTTTGTATACTTAAGCAGGTACGTTTCATACAATAGTAAATAACCTGAAACTAATCACCGCTCATGAAACAGGAGGTCGAGTGTTCGACGAGGTTCGTGTCAGGACGAGAATCTAAGGCGTGAAACGCCTCCGCTGGCGCCAAGTGAATTCAAATCGGCGAAGTTCTCAAGGCTGTTGCGAAAGACGGACCGATCCCGCCGAAGCCACCACTGTTGCGAAAGACGGCGACGCCAACCCGGTCCCGATGGCGCCACTGCTTTCAACTCCGCCGGGAAGGTAACCAGCCGTTTGGTAGCGTATGTTTCTCAGCTCGCGACTGCTTCTGCGCAGAGCTGATAAGACGAGCGGACGAGACGACGGTGAGTTAAACAAGGTTTATGTACAGCATATTTACAGAGGCGTTACAATTTCGGCACTGGGGCCGACAGAGACTCGAAGAGCCGAGCTCTTCTCTAACACATAGGTCAGCCTTTCGCCTAAGACCGCTGACTCACACACATGTCGGCTCTCCGACACGGGGACGCCTCTCACATAGGACCGCCGATCGCGACGCGCCGCAGGGCTTCTTTTATTTACACCGGGTCCAACCAAAATGTCCAATCAGAAGCGCCGCTGGTCGTCAGGGCAGATTCCGCCAATGGGGGTCGCCGCGCCATGCGTCAGACCACCAGACACGCGGCCGCCGGCTCGCTGTCACGTGCGCCGCTGACTCACTGCACATGGGCCAGAGGGGCGCCGCGCGTGTTCACGCCGTCGAGGTGATCGCGCCAGGCGGACTGGCCTTGACCCAGATTGCCTTTTTCAGAGGCACGGACTTTTGACGAGGACTCGCTGGCATAACAGCACCCCCGCCGCCAGACAATGCACCGGAAAGACGAGCTGCTTCCACGGGGCTCGGATGTCAGGTGCGCTCGTTCGCCAGGTCCCTCCAGGTTCGCCTCCAGGGCCATGTGGAGAATACAGCTCCAAACTGTTCCGGGAACACATCCCATTTTTGACAACGGATCCCAGCTCCACTGGCTTGTCGCCACAACTTGCTGACCAGCTTCACTCGTCTCTTCTGACCATCTTCGGTTTCAGCACTTGTCGATGGTTCTGCAACTTGCTAAGAACGGTTCGACAACAGACAACACACGACACACGCAAGTGCCTTCGGTCACCCGACAGAACACCAGACAAAGTATAGTACAACATATACCTAACTACGTGTCTATCGGAATTTTGTTCCCTCTACATCAAGAGGCACATGTGGGACAAAAGACCCTTAAAATGACAACTCAATTTTTTTTTCACGTACAACAACGTAACGGATTAGAATACCACATAAAGTTGGCCCCTTGAGATCACTCTGAACGAGAGCGCTCAGCCCAGGTCGTGATGAGGTCAAAATTTTGCCCCGAATCGCCAGCCAGAAACCGAAAGGTTGAGAAGTTACTAGCTGGAACGCACTGCTCAATGCACCTGCATTAGCGTTTACCTTTCCTTTATTTTTTTTTTGATAGCGAACGTCAAAGTTGCGCTGTGGAGCAACATGCTCCACTTCAGTAACCGGCCACTTTTAGGCGACGATACCTATGCGGCACCAAGAGCGGCTCACACTTTCGACGTTGCACAGGGGAACAACGATACGGCTTGCTACTGATTGACTCCTCACCGCTTAGCTCGATATCGTGTTCGATCACCGTCGTGTCTCCGGGACGGTCCGACAACACATACCCAAACTCGGAAACAAGCTTTCTCAGGTCCTCCTTCTCAGGTCCTCCTTCACTTAAGCTAGGCTCTAGGTTCAACTGCTCCCAGATTACTTTCGATCCCCCTTCGATTACCTCACTAGAACTCAAACTTTCTGCTTCCTCTTCCTCTGAAGCATTCAACAACAGATTTACGACCGCTTGATGTTGAACGTATGGTTTCATCAAGTTGTAAATTTTGTCCGGCCGCCTTCCTAATTTCACTTCATAATTTGAATCGCAAGGCTTCGATAATACTGTGGCGGGCCCTTCCCAATCAACCTCAAGCTTGTTCTTTTTGAACGGCTGCAGCAGCATTACCTGACTCCCTACTTCAAAAGCACGCTTCTTCACCGATTCCCCGTAGTGCTCCTTCGACAGCACTTTTGCCGCGTTTTTCTGGCTTTCCACTAGCGCTTCAATTTGGCTTTCCACTAGCGCTTCAATTTGGCTTTCCACTAGCGCTTCAATTTGGCTTTCCACTAGCGCTTCAATTTGGCTTTCCACTAGCGCTTCAATTTGGCTTTCCACTAGCGCTTCAATTTGGCTTTCCACTAGCGCTTCAATTTGGCTTTCCACTAGCGCTTCAATCGAGAGATCCTCACTCTGCTCTCGAATGAGCGTCTCTCGATCAACTCTCGGCAGCTCGCTCCAACTTTCCGCTACAGGCGAGAGCGTTGCAACCCTCTCGCTCTGACTCAATGGCGCCATGTCGTCTCCCCTTTCTACGGAAACCGCGCCGGTCGCTTTGGCGACGGGCCGCTCGCGTGACTGCTCACATGACTCATGCGGAAAATTTCCCTTCTGGGGTTCCGTCGACCCGCCGACAAGGTCACTTGAGAGTTCACCGCATTGAACAAGATCAAGCTTCCGCGCTTGCGATCGCGTGAGGGCCATGCACGCTAAGTTGGGGAAGAACGATTTGCCCTGCTCTTTGAGAAGTTGCTCCGAGCTGTTGGAGAAAAGATAAGGGAAACGATCATTTAGCGCGGCAGACACAGCCGCTTCGGTGCGAAGCTCACCGAACGGGCCTTCAATGACAACCGTGGCGATTGGTAAGCGAACACTCTGCTCCTCGGCGACTTGCCTGATCCACGCGCATTCTCCTGTAAAGTCATCCGGAGACACCAATGAAGGATGGACAACGTCCATGGTTGCCGCTGGGTCTCTAAGTGCTCGGCACGTTTTTTCATTCACCCTAATTTCTTGGAGATACGGCTCCAACAACCGAATGTTTTTTTCTGATTCTCGGATTGTTGCGAAGGCAAACTTTTCCTGACAGTTTCTCGCGATGTGTCCTTCCTTTTTGCAGTTGTAGCAGATTAGCGGCTTCCGTTTGTTTTCCGATTCAAATGCCTGTGTGGTAGAAACCTCACTCGATTTCTCCGCTTCTGTTTGCCCTTCCCCTACACTGTCCTTCGTAAGAGACGGGTCCTTTTTGAAATTACGGTGCGGAGCGGGTTTCCGTTGATCAGGTTTCCTTGAAAAGCCCTCTTTTCTCTCATACTTTTCAACGCGCACTGCCCTGCTGTGCAACTTTCGGCGAGTATAATACTCCTCAGCTAACTCTGCTGCCTTGTTTAGCTGTACTTCCCCAAGTCTGTCCTGCAGCCAAAGTCTGACATTGTCCTCGATGCAGCGGTAGAATTGCTCCAATGCAACGCATTCCACCACTTTATCGCGGTCGTCATAAACACCTTCGCCCTTGAGCCATTCGATTAAATCGGCTTTAAGACGAAACGCGAAGTCAATGTGTGACTCATTCCCCTTTTCAGCATACCGGAACCTTTGCCTGAAAGCCTCGGGTGACAACTTATAACATCGCAAGAGCACTTCCTTAACCTCGTCATAGCTCTCAAACGCTTCCCTCGACAAGCAAGTTATCGCGTCGGACACTTCGCCGGGAAGAAGAGCTATCAGGTTCTGCGCCCAAAGAGACTGCTCCAAAGCATCTCGCTCACAGACGTGTTCAAACTTGACGAGATACTTCGCCATGTCCTCGCCTACTACGAACGGTGGCAGTTGATCCCGAATTCTAATACCGCTGACCTGAATCGTCGGAGAAGCTGCGCTAGGCGCCTGCGAACACTGTAGGATTGCCAATTCTAGTCGTTTCATCTCTAGGCGCTCTTGTCTCTCGGCCTCCTCGCGACGTTCGCGCCTTTCAGCTTCTTCACGTTCGCGAGCTTCGCGCCTTTCAGCTTCTTCACGTTCGCGAGCTTCGCGCCTTTCAGCTTCTTCACGTTCGCGAGCTTCGCGCCTTTCAGCTTCTTCGCGAGCTTCGCGCCTTTCAGCTTCTTCGCGAGCTTCTACTTCTCGCCTTTCAGCCTCCTCACGGCGTGCTTTAATATCCACCCAGGCCTCATCGACTTCCTCAGCCGACACTCCCTCATCCTTCATGATCTCAAGGATCGCTTGCTTTCGTTTCGCACGGCCCAAAGTAATGCCGAGTTCCTCACAAATTTCGATGAGTTCCTTCACTTTAAGGTTCTCCATCGTTCACACTAGCCTCTTGCTGTTTGCCCCTGTTAAAAATCTACTTGCCGTACCCACTATAAGCCTACTAGCAAGACGCGCAAGCAATTTTTCACACTTCCGTGTTTACCCCCTCCGCATTAACTTTGGTTTCAAAGCGCTTCGACTTGGCTTGAAACGATCAAAGCTCACTTCAATGCTTCACACAGCCCTTCTCTAAACTACTACAACCTGAGCTAGAGTAGTCTGGTGAACTGAGGGGAAAACATCGGGCACTCACCGCATCGATGTCGCTGACGCCGGCCGATCCCGCAGCTGCCAACCACTGTTGCGTACGACGGACCGATCCCGCCGAAGCCACCACTGTTGCGAAAGACGGCGACGCCAACCCGGTCCCGATGGCGCCACTGCTTTCAACTCCGCCGGGAAGGTAACCAGCCGTTTGGTAGCGTATGTTTCTCAGCTCGCGACTGCTTCTGCGCAGAGCTGATAAGACGAGCGGACGAGACGACGGTGAGTTAAACAAGGTTTATGTACAGCATATTTACAGAGGCGTTACAATTTCGGCACTGGGGCCGACAGAGACTCGAAGAGCCGAGCTCTTCTCTAACACATAGGTCAGCCTTTCGCCTAAGACCGCTGACTCACACACATGTCGGCTCTCCGACACGGGGACGCCTCTCACATAGGACCGCCGATCGCGACGCGCCGCAGGGCTTCTTTTATTTACACCGGGTCCAACCAAAATGTCCAATCAGAAGCGCCGCTGGTCGTCAGGGCAGATTCCGCCAATGGGGGTCGCCGCGCCATGCGTCAGACCACCAGACACGCGGCCGCCGGCTCGCTGTCACGTGCGCCGCTGACTCACTGCACATGGGCCAGAGGGGCGCCGCGCGTGTTCACGCCGTCGAGGTGATCGCGCCAGGCGGACTGGCCTTGACCCAGATTGCCTTTTTCAGAGGCACGGACGTTTGACGAGGACTCGCTGGCATAACAAGGCCCGTATTCAAAAACGCTCTTCGACTCGAAACTCGGCCTCAAAAAATCTCTGAGACTTTCCGCGTTGCAAAAATTGAAAGCGAAACAGTCCTCAAGGATCCATTGAGGTCGAGTTTCGAGTCGAGGGGCGTTTGTGAATACGGGCCTGTTGAGTATATAGTCAAAGCTGCATTCGCACATATCAGACCGCGTAAAGGGCTGGATAGATCAGGCAATGAAAGCGTTCTTTGAATTTCGCGGCCTAACCGTGGCGCCCGCGTGTGACTATTAAGTAGCGGCTTTCGAACTTTTACGCGCTAGCAGCCCTCTCCATCGAATTATATTCACTCAATATTAATCTCAATATTATATTCATCTCAATATTCACTCAAAGCAATGTCTTGTTTCGACAGACTTCAAGGCGAGTCGCTATGCACACTTTGATGTCTTTCGTCAGGAAAATTGAGTTGTGACTGTGCCTTCATAATGTGTATGCGCATTAATATGACATGGATAGTCGTCCATCGGCTGATTCGATAAAGCTCTTCTCTCTCTCTCTCTCTCTATTGTATTTTTATGACACTGTCGGACATCCTATAGTCTTTTTTTTTTTCATTTCATTCTTTGAAGCATATTTTTCCCTTTGTGAAGTGCAGGGAAGCCAGCTTGAGTGCTCTTCTGGTTAATCTCTCTCTCTCTCTTTCAGCATTGCCCTCGTCTCTCCATCTCTGGAAGCATACTTGCGTGTTTGAATCGTGTTTTTACGATGAAAGGTCTCGGCCCGACGAGTAGGTCTAATGGTTAAGATGCTCGGCTGCTGACCTGCAGGTGGCGGGATCGAATCCCGGCTGCGGCGGCTGCATTTTCGATAGAGGCAAAAATGCTGTAGGCCCGTGTGCTCAGATTTGGGTGCACGTTAAAGAACCCCAGGTGGTCGAAATTTTCGGAGCTTTCCACTACGGCGTCTCTCATAATCATATGGTTGTTTTGGGACGTTAAACCTCACATATCAGTGAGAGCTCTCAAAAACCGATTGACCATTTGGTCGCCTTAAAACGCAACGTAATCCTAAGTGGTAAACCGAGCATGTGCTGTATGAACGTGGTGTGTTAGCGTGGTACATAAAATAAAGAAAACACAACACATATGTAGAGACAGCTACGCTGTTAACTTCCTGCGGTTTATTATGGCCTCTTCACATTCATTTTTATACATGAGCGAGAAAACACAACTCTTCTTGCACTCGTTAATCCAAGGAACGTCATTTCCTATTCCGGTAAGGAAATTGATGTCGAGCTGACACACACGTGTCCTGGTTTTGTTTGTTTGTTGGTAACCTGGATGTCATGGCACAAACCCACACTCAGGAGGATTTTCCAAAAAAGGGAATAAATGCTAGTCAAAGAAATTTAAGGGGTCAACCGTTCCAGGATAACTAATTGCTACCCTACATTATCGCTTACTAACAAAATAATGTAAACAAAAACACCAGAAAAATAATTGTGCTTCGGCTTTCGTTTCCCGCGTGTGCCGACTCCTGAAACGGCCGACGAATGCAAACATACAGATCAGGTGTACTGTGCTGATACACACTATACGCTTATGGATGAACAACTCGTCCGAGCAGAAACACTTCTGAACGTGCCATATTGTCATCAATGCTAACATCGATGACGTCACGAGCCTATGCCACTTGCGCAATGCACCAAGGATGGCCAGTGTTTTATTCACCCTTGATGTCAGACGCTCGTCGACGAACGAATATATTTTAACGCTTGCGCGCACGAAGGTCACAGCAATGTTGATGTATATACACCATGCACTTACGATTTTTGAGTTCGAACCTGACATTTCAGACAGTCGGCATAAAAAGTTTGGAGGCCACTGCGTCTGAGAAAACTTTTAATTTCCCAGCTATACGTAACTGTATTCGGCTGAACTGCTCAGCGAATCATATTAGGAAGCTTTAGATCAGGCGTTCTTAAACGGTACGCTTTTTCTTTTCTTTTTTGGCAGTCGTCGCTTGCCACCTATACATGACTCCCTTTAAATGGGCATGTCAGCCCCTTTGACTCCCATGCTTCTTTACCAAGAATATGTTCGTTGTCAAACGAGATTTCACGAGACTCTTTAACGAGAGTCAATTATGTGGCAAGGCAGGATCAACACACGCTTTCTTTCTTTCTTTCTTTCTTTCTTTCTTTCTTTCTTTCTTTCTTTCTTTCTTTCTTTCTTTCTTTCTTTCTTTCTTTCTTTCTTCTTTCTTTCTTTCTTCTTTCTTTCTTTCTTTCTTTCTTTCTTCTTCTTCTTCTTTCTTTCCTTCTTTTTTCCTTCCTTCCTTCCTTCCTTCCTTCCTTCCTTCCTTCCTTCCTTTCTTTCTTTCTTTCTTTCTTTCTTTCTTTCTTTCTTAAGAGTGAAGGCAGCCTGCCGAAGTAGTGAAAATACTCAGTGCATGGTAGCAAACCGGACGTGCGTCTGGTTGACCTCCCTGCCTTTCATTTCTTCCCTTCTTCGTCCTCCTCAGCTTTTTTCTTGTGTTTAGTGATCTCTAGAACTTCTGAAGCTGACTGTCCGTTCCTCGCGGTGAACTCTCAAACGGTCATATTTCGGCCGGCTGTCGGCCATAGAATGCAAACTAGGCGTACTTTGTCGTACCGCAACACCTCGGCCCAAGCGATATCACGCTTTCCTCTCACGTTCGAGTGTTAGAATATCTAACAGTGAGACATCGTTTTAAACGTCTTGTGCGTGCGACATGATGCGTGTGCGTCCGCGGAACCATAAATTTTCTTTCTTGCTCTCTCTCTCTTCACAAGCTGTGCCGTTAGCGAGAGCTTCAGAGTTGACTGCGCTAGTGGAAGTCTGTCGTCTCTTCAATTGCTGCAGACATAGAGAAGAACAAAACAAACCAATCGTTAAAGGGATACTGTTCTTGTACGAACTAATTTTGCTTTTTTCATTAATTGGAACTCCACCACTCTAATGAAATCCCCATGCAATTTTTTTCGTCAAGGTTGTATTAAAACTTTCATTCTATATCTTTTATGTTCAGGACAATGGAAGACCTGTTTTGTTCATACTCTGATTATTACGTTAACATTATCGTTGTGTAATCTTCTAAAATGTTCATGAAATTGTGTGTACACATTGTGCATGTACATAGATTATGCCATTATGATATATGTGCATTATGCTCAATGGCCCAAGGTCGCGGCGCTCATATGTCGAACGTAAAATTGTCTATAATAAGTGAAAAAAATTATACATTTTTAATTCCAGCGACAATGCATCATTGCTCGTGTAATCGTTGCATATTGACCTTTGCCGAGCTCAAGTTTTGCGGTGTTCACGCTTCTTATTGTTCTATTATTGTTCACGATTAACTTTGCATCACATACCACATGTTTTCCTTCCTCTGTCCGCTAGGTTAAGTGTGCAGGAACTGTGGAAAGTTGAAGTGCAAGGTGGCTACCGTCGCTGGCTTGGCAAGGGTAGGGGGAGAGGGTGGATCGATTCCCCTCCAAATATGTACATGCACACATACAAACACACGCGTGAACCTACATAAAAAGCGGTTCGAACCCCTCCTACTCCCCCCCCCCCCCCAAAAAAAAAAGAATCTGGCTACACTCGTCCCACTGACTTGTGAATCGCTATATATATCGGGCTTGAACGGCACAGCACTTATAGTCGTATGTACCTTACGAAGCCCAGACAACCGAAGCGTTAATGCCGGTTGCCTCCGTGACTATAAGGCATATAGTGCTGGCATTCGGCAGTGTTCTAATGTTCTCACTGAACCTCCTGCTCATGACGTCAACTCAGTGTACGCGCTCATTGGTGCAGGCTTGTGTGGACCCGCCTTCGTGGAGCAAATTCAGCGGACCTCTAATGGGGTATACTGCTACAGATGGGATCTGTCAGGAAATCTTAGGGCAACCAAAGCCGTTTAAGTGTGCCAAATCTAGAACACTCGCATCTTATGGATACATGCCTAGGTACACGACCACCTGGCACACTTTGTCGACGATAAGATGAAACAGGTGCACAACAACGAAAGATCTAGCTCGCTACTTGAAATAATGGAGGCGGAAATGTTGTAGGCCCGTGTGCTCAGATTTGGGTGCACGTTAAAGAACCCCAGGTGGTCTAAATTTCCGGAGCCCTCCACTACGGCGTCTCTCATAATCATATAGTGGTTTTGGGACGTTAAACCCCACATATCAATCAATCAATCAGCTACTTGAAATAGTGGTATATCTTGATACGAAGCGACGCGTGGTATATTTCTTGATACGAAGCGACGCAAGTATTCACTTTGTGGTCCCAAGTGTACTGACTCCTGCTCGTCACGCGTGTGTGATAAACGCCATTAGTCACCTACGTGACTATTGGTGTCGTGCTGTGACGTCACCGTGTGGCTTCATCATGTGGCAGCCAATTAGCAAATAGTTAGCGTTAGCAAAACGGGAATCTAGAATTTCGGGAAGCGTAGGCTGTCGTCGGAAGCGGCAAATGCTCTGGCCGGTAGATGGCTAAACAGAGAAATGAGCTTAATTTGGAACCCAGCACGCAGGTGCATTCCTGGGAACGGGGTGGCCCACGACTTTGCCCGAGTCTCAACTTACAGGTGACTTCGGAGTAGCCCGAATGCCGGAACATGAACGAGCGTTCTAAAAATTATGTGGAGATTGTTGAAAATGATCGCTTTCATTCGAGACTGGCGCTACCGCCGCATAAAAGTTTAAGCTATAAGGAATCGCACGCCGGCGCCCGCAAGCTGGGAATTTCTCAAGGCGTATCATGTTCAGATAGCTGATAGGTGAAACGATAAGCGTGGTGAGAGGGACCTTCGAGCGCATACTCTAGGATTGCGATAGCTCCCCGGGGGGCCAAATCAAACACTACTATAGTAGAGAGACCTGGAAAGCCCTGTTGTGGAGCGAAGACCCACTGAGAAACAAGCCATTCGCTTGGAAAAAGAGGCCACGAAGCCGACACATCTTTGCTTGTTTTTAATCTCGGATGATTTGACCCCACTCGCCTAAAGGCTGGCGTGCCGGGAACTGGGAGCAAGGGGGTCTCCTTACTTGGTGGAACAATAAAGTTGTCATCATCATCATCGTCACTTGGCGTCTTCGTTTGGTCAAAGATGGGCCAATCTCGGGATGGTGACACCAGGTAAGGGTCAGAAAACTTCGGGGAGCAAGGTACGGAACCAATGAATTGGACTTTGAGCGCCAAGGGAAATTAATCTGGTTTTCTCGCACAAGGACTGGTTATTTATTGCAAGGACTATTACCGAGCTTGAAGCAGGCTTTTACCTTCACATGCTACTGGATGTTATACGCTAACGAACACTTTTCGGTTTGGGAACGGCTGCGATCATGTGCAGTAACGGCGCCTGTACCCGAGCAAATGGCACACCGGTTTCCTCGCCGGCAGCTGTAGACGGCAAAGTGGTACGCCCGAGAGAAGGCGACGCAGAGCGTTGACATCCGCCGCTGTGACGTCACGTCTTCCGAGCTTCAAGTACAGCTGCACCGAGTAGCGGGAAGGTCGCCTCACGATGCGGTTGTCATACAGATGTGTGATCGATAGCGCGGTTCTCACACCCGTTTATTCGCAGTCTGAAGTCGAAAATGAGGACAAAAACGGGGTCGTTGTGATTTCGTTAAAGCAGCTGGCTACATGTCGCGCAGGAGGAGAACGTTTTTTTTTTATCATCTCTTCATATTTTCACTGTTTCTGCGACAGAATCGCATTCCGTGCAGTGTCCTTGCAGCGGCAGCGTCGTTCGAGCTTCACGTTTGAGCTTCTGTCTCGCGTGCTTGAGCATTGTGTTTTGGGAATGCGACTGTGTGGCTGCCATTGTATCATTCGCTTCTTCTCGTCATCTCGTGCCGTATCCTTAGACGGGGACGGATGGTGCACTTCAGTTCGTCTCACTTGCAAACGTTAACCTGCATGATTAATGCATGTGCAGGGGGGAAACGGAGATGAACGACTCTGGAAGAATGCGGATGAAAGTGTTCGTGCCCAGACAAAAGTGCGAGAATCTATCTTTGTGGACAATCACGGTAAAGCTATAGACTGTGTCCGTGTGATACGTTTGGTTATGCGTGACAAAAAAAAGTGGGACAGACAGACAGGCAGACAGATCGATCGATCGATCGATCGATCGATAGATAGATAGATAGATAGATAGATAGATAGATAGATAGATAGATAGATAGATAGATAGATAGATAGATAGCATTGCTGGCTGGTCAGGGGTCAGCTGGTATATACTGTAACATATTGATGACATGTCTAAACCCGCATTCACAAACCAACCTTACCCTTATCTCGCGCTTTCCCTTATCGGTTCGGTGCCTTCAGTGCGTGTTGATAAACAAAATATGTCGCTATTCACTAACAATTCTTGCATATTTTAAGGAGCAGTGACAACAAAATTTCGAAGGTGATATTAATAAGCGAGATAGATTTGCGGAGAAGCATGCACAACATTTACGAAACATCAAGGGTCAATATAGCCTAATTAAAATGGAAGTTCTAAAGTGCATGCCGCGTGACTGAGCGAGATGCGGAGCACCTCGCGCGCAGACATCTACCCGGTGCCAACGCAAACGAAACTATACTTCACGAGTTGGCTGGTCAGCGTGGCGCCTGCTCACGCCTCGCACTCGGGCCCACGTCACAGTTTTCCGTGGTCACGTGGCCAGCTGTGTTTACCTAGCCTCCGGATCTGCTCTTGCCTAGCCGGGTGCTCTTTGAAACTGAAACTGTGACTGGGCGCTATAAAAACGTCCCTAAACAAATAACCGCCACGCACTCGCACAAACGAGGTTCTCGGCCGTGATAAGTGATTCTTAAGCTACCCACCAAAAAAAAAAAAAAACAAGCTGCATTATGTTTGTGTCAGTGCTCTTTTTATTTACCCTGTTCGCGTTTTCGTACCCTTATAACGCGTATAGAGAGTAGAGAAGCTTAAGGAAAGCGTCGGATAAGGATAAAATTATTTTGTGAATACGTGACTGAGTTTACCAACCATGGGATGCGCTGCACAGACGCAAACATGTCGGGGCGAGTTTTGTGGGCTCGCTTGTCGGATCTATTTCTCGATATGCTCTCGAACATAGTCGAGCAAAAGCTCGCTCAGTTCGTCTTCTGGCTTCAAGTTTCTGCAAACAAAACTTAATGATTCCCCCCCCCCCCCTCTCTGCCACCTGCCACCCCCCCCCACACCAATGATTGAGGTAAATGTAAAATAAATAAACAAGTAATGGTTACAAGGCACGCACCAATATATGATTAGGCACATGAACTTAATTTTATTAATCAAGTGTACGTTAATGGTGAAGTTAACGATAAGAAGGTGCACACATGTAAGAAGAGAATGATAATAATAATAAGCGAAGGTGGTAATAATAAACGACGAAAAGACAGCGGTGCTGGTGGGAGTCGAACTCCCACCCTCTGTACGACTAATGTACTACGGCACCGTCTATCCCTGGTCTCTTGACAGTATGTACGACACTCATTTACAATCGGCATTGTTTGTTTGGTACAGATGCTCTTGGGGCCTGAATAATTTGTCTGACCTGGTTATTTTTCCGTGGACCTATCAGATCACACGCTGTGAACATAGAAATATAAAAACATCGATTCTTAAAAAAAAAAGAGTTTGGAGACCAAATCATAACCCCGGTACATGGTCGGCGTTTTATAGTCCGGGACACCGCTTAACAACGTCCCTAATCACGCCCGTTTCACCAGAGTGCGTTGAGACTCCAGAGATGAAATGTTTTAAGAGTAATTGAGGTTAACATAGTATAACTAATAATTTCCTTACTTGAGCCTTCTTGTCGTCCATAGACAACGGAACCAATTCGTTCTTTTTTTTTTAAGTGTGCTCTTGTCACTGTTTCAAGAAGAATGTTCGTGCAGTGAAATTTCTGGGTCAAAATAAGATGCTGATATTCGAGAA
The DNA here is from genome assembly GCF_013339725.1 of Rhipicephalus microplus. Taxonomy (NCBI): domain Eukaryota; kingdom Metazoa; phylum Arthropoda; class Arachnida; order Ixodida; family Ixodidae; genus Rhipicephalus; species Rhipicephalus microplus. The sequence continues at coordinate 17,831,411 of NC_051173.1, forward strand.
GTGGACCTTCGAATACCGGATGCAATGCCCAATGTGTCATCAAATGTGAAAACAGAAAATTGCGTCGAGCTTGTTAGTTGAATAAAGGACTTGTACACTTTATCTTTTACATGTACTCAACTACCCAACACCTATATGGAATAAAATATTGCTGTAAGCAACGTGATTGAGTAAACTTCAATTAATTTGGTGTGGCGACAGCATGGTAAAAAAAAGATGTTAATGTATACTTTATTACGTTGCACGTACTTTATTCGATCCCTTCAGAATAACTCTAAGTTCGTTCAATTAGGTAGGGTTTCTAAATTATAAACAGCTGAAAAATATGTCGCGTGTTCAGACAACGAGAATAATAGAAAAAAAAACAAACGTCAGCCGATGTTATTTAATGCGGCGTTCATCGGTTAAGGTATATATATGTCTGGTGAAACATACCTTCCTGCGTAATGTACCTGATCTCAAAGTGTGAACGCTTGGATGCGAATCCAGTGTGAAGATTCTAGAAAGACGACCTTCAAATAGTTGGTCATTCACAAAGCTCTATTGACTAAAGTCCTGAAGCCCGGGTTTTTCGTACCGAAGCGGACGACGTCCATGCATGTGAGTACCGTTAGGTCGAGCCTTACGGCGTCATCGTCGAGCCTCTGCACATACCGTAGTTGATCTTGATATTGATGTTGAGTTGATCTGCCAGTTGTACATTTTGTTTTCTGATTTCTAAAGCGAGGTACAGACGACGACAACAAGGACGATGACGACGACTATACCGCGTGCAGAACTGGAGCTTGCTGCCGCAACGGATCTTTAAAGAATCGCAACTGGTTGCTTCCAACTGAATTATATACAATACCTCTGAATTAGTACAACTGAATTAGTACACCTCTATTTTAATATATATTTATATAGTGGGAGGCGTGCTTGGAGACGCGCTTCCGTGAACTTAGTTTGAGTTTAGTAGCGCCGTTGTTAAGTTTGTTGCGCTGGCGGAATATATTCCTGTGTGAATAAATTAAACTGTTTGGAAGGCGCAGTTTGATTGTAAATCGAGACGCTCCGGCTACAGGCAGAAACGAGACCGGGTAGCACTCGCGCGAGCATTTCAGCAAGTCTATAGCTGTGTCCTCGTACGGCGTCACCGAAAGGACAAAATGTTACCTGCTGTGACCATTTTTCCGCCTTAATTGATGTGGGGCTTCTACAAACCGTGATTACGGCTAGCTGCGTCTGCGCAGTATGTGGAGGAACCGTGAAATTCGTAGAGAACACTGTTGGTCGTATTTCTTGCAAGGGGAACACCCATAACTGCCACTTTTGAAACCATTGTACCTTTCATAAAAGCGTGCGACCCGATGAAACGTTCTTAAGGCTGTTTGGCATACCACCTGGGTGTAATGCTGTGATACAGCTGGATAAGATCAACTACCATTGAGAGTATTTAACCAATAGTGAGAAGAGCTAAGAAAACATGAAAAAATAAATCGTGAAACTGATTCGGTGTGATGAATATGTGGCAGGCTGCTATTGCGTCGCTTAGTACATCTTCTTTTTGAACGCAACACGAAATAAACTTGTGTTTCCTCCAACTCTCGGTATGTCGAGATCAACATTTCGTTACATTGGTCCCATTATCTGAAAAATTTGAAAAAAAAATGGAAGGCCGATTGTTTACAAGAATAAAGCAGACATTGATACGAAGCTACCGAGCTAGCTAGGATGGTGCACGTAAACAGAATATTATTATTTTTGTCAGTTTTACTTGAAACATATGGACAAAAATTACTTACTTTGCTGCCAAAATTGCGAAAATCTCGGCACTCGAGGTATACACCGTTGTTTTGTAATTTTATTTCTATTGTAACGAATGAAATGAGATCAACCCTTGCGCTCTACATATTGTAGTCTCAGAACAAAAGGGTCTTAAATAAGCCTTGAAATATATGGGAGGTATAGGGCCGACTAGTGTGCATTTAATACTGTCGCGCAAAAACCGCGGCTGTCCTGCATGGGAACGGTCGTCGGCCGCTTCGAAAATACCGCGTGACTATAGTAGCTACGCACACGTCGGAGCTGGTTCGCTTTCTGCCATGGGCGAGCTCTATACCACAACGCTATTGTAGGGAGTTATTATTCAGACTATACAGAAGTTTTTTAAAAAAATCGCCCGAGACTGATAGCATGACTGTGCTGCTCCGGGTTGGTTCCTTCGAGCGTCGAACATTACTTGAATAGAAAGGTGGTGTACATAATGGACACGTTGACTCGCACATTTGTGAATCGCGACAAGTTCCATAAAAACATTAATTAAGAGTGTGATTTGTGATCTTAAGTTGTTTAGCAGATTAGCTGTGCTTCAGTTTTCGCGCCATGTCCATGGCTTTAGATTGATCAGTCAGCCCGGTTACAGCGACGCCACTTGCCACAATCGGACAAAACTCTTTTTTTTTTGCACTATATACAATAAAAGAAAATAGTATGTCACGGTACAATGTCTCTTGACTTTACATCAAAAGAACATTACTTCGACTTTTCATCAAAACAACTGTCGTTCCAATCTCTTGCTGCCATTCAGACGTTATTTAGCAGTGACCGGTGAAACGAGGGAATGTTGATCAGTCCCAGTTTCATTATGTCGCTGTTGTGTTCCGAGTACAGATGTTCGATGCTCTACGAAAAGCGCCATTTCTGTCGCGACGCTACAAAAAAAAAAAGGGAGATAGGACGATTAGAAACACGCGGATAACATATTTATAATCTATTGCTGTAGTGTCACAGATTTTCTTTCTTTCTTTCTTTCTTTCTTTCTTTCTTTCTTTCTTTCTTTCTTTCTTTCTTTCTTTCTTTCTTTCTTTCTTTCTTTCTTTCTTTCTTTCTTTCTTTCTTTCTTTCTTTCTTTCTTTCTTTCTTTCTTGTTTGCTTGCTTGCTTTCTTTGCGCAGTCGCAGTGGGTGAGACCGAGTAATGACAATGAAAAGGGCTGGTTTAGACGTATCTCGGACAAAAAGAGGCTGCTGGAATAAAAGTAAATGCGTCAACATGGTACACGCATGCGTCAAAGGCACAAGTGGCGTATAGCCAGGGGGGTCGTTTGAATGGTCCAGTGCATCCGCTCCTCACGGAATTGTTTGTACTTTGTATGTGTATATGCAATTCGTCCCCTGATTTACTCAGCAATTCAATGTCATCGCCGAAGCGCAGGTTACTAAGGTACTTTCTATTAACTCTTATGCCTAACTGTTACCATTCTAGGACTCTGAAAACCTCCTGTAAGCACGCAGTAAATAGCATTGGGGAGATTGTGTCCCCCTGCCTTACATCCTTCTTGATTGGTATTCTGTTGCTTTCTTTATGAAGCACTATGGTAGCAGTTGATCCCCTGTAGATTTCTTCCAGGATGTTTATATATACTTCATCGACGCCCTGATTCCGCAGTGTCTGCATGACGGCTGATATTTCTACTGAATCAAACGCCTTCTCGTAATCTATGAAGGCTATGTATAGTGGTTGGTTATATTCTGAGCATTTCTCTATTACCTGATTGATAATATTGTGACGTGCTTGATCAAGAAAGACGATGGCAGTCGTGCATGTGCCATGAAGGACTATAAAATGGATGAAAAAGAAGAACTCGCTTGCGCGTTCTAATTAAAAGATTGACCTGCTTCTGGTGTCTCAATCTCTGCGGCAAGACCTCTGTATTGACGTCGTGACAATATGAATGTGGTCGATTGTTGAGTAGCCTGTTCGAAATCTTGCTCGTTCTTTTGGGTGATTTAATTCTAATGTTGTGTTAATTCTGTTGGCAATTACCTCAGTAACTCAGGGGACGAATTGTAACTCATGATTACGGAGTTAGACAAGGAGAGCAGAAAAGTAGGTCTTGAAATGAATCTGCCGAAAACGAAAGTAATGCACAACAACCTCAAAAGAGAACAGCGCTTCGAGATAGATTATAGAGCACTTGAAGTTGTAAAAGACCATGTCTACTTAGGACAGGTTGTAGCCGCGGAGCCGAACCGCGAGGCTGAGGTGCATTAAGGGAGTGTCGAACACCCCCTCCCCCAAGAATGAATGAAAGAAAGAAAAAAAAGAAAGAAAGAAAGAAAGAAATGTCCCTGGTATGCAGGTGCATATGTACAATGTGTAGTACCAGGCGCGTGTGGAACGGACGCATCCTAGGCAGCACTTCCTGAAATCTCGTTAAATCGGTTAAGGTAATTAAGGCGCGTAAGCTTGCCTTAATTAAGTCTGCCTATGGCGTTCTGGAGACCATCCGTCTTCAGTCAGCGCGAAGCAAACCGTCACTTTCGAAAGCTGTCTGTGACGGCGTCGCTTTGCTTTGGGCCTCCCAAGCCTCTCGTTGCACAGCTGTTGCCCAGTCTGTCAGTCAGAGCCAATGCAATCGTCGCTCACACAGCTGACGCACCGGATAAGTCATGGAAGCGAGGCAGTGTATGGGTTCGTCGGGGGAGGAGGGGTATGAGTGGGGTAGAATCAAGCCGAAATAACTCTGTATTAAACGACGTACACAAAATAAACCAGTCATTGCTGTAGTCACAGCTACGAAATTTGTTTGCGCAAGCTTTGCTCTAGCAGCGTACATCTTGGCGCAAAACGTAGCCGCTGATAAGTGTTCGCTAAGCTAGAGGCCTGTGAAGCTCCTTTGTGGATGACATTGAGGAATAGGGGGTGAGGAAGAGAAGTGAACTCTCCCCTCCCCCAGCTATCCTAACGGAAACATATGATAGACTCTATCACTGTGCATTTATGTGTACGTGCACTGCCTCGGGTACAGTCGTGACAAAGTCCGTAGACTTCAGATTTTGTGGCTTGTTTTCGTTTTATATTGTGCTATAGGAACGATCTAAAAAATAAATTCAGCCAGCACCTGCTTGTTAGTGTAATGAAATTCACTGACAATATTCCACTTTGCACAGCTGTGCCGTACATATTGGATGGATAGATGAACGGGAAAGTTTCTCGACCGTTCGTTAGGTCACGCTAGCTTCATATATGGCCCCAAACGAACCGCTGCCACGTTGATACTAAAATGTCTGCCCTTTCGGTCGCTTCGCAAGCCCGTTGGACTGCCCATATCTGTTTTTTTTTTTTGTTGTTGTAATATGAGACCGTGTTTAGCGGCGTCTATAGCGCTCTTCAGTGTCGTTCTTGTCGCTGCGTAACGAGGAGCAACGCCGGAGCATATGACTGGTGTTGTTGAACTTATCACATGTTTTAGGATTGGAGAACTTCGCATAAACCTTGAAGTGAAATATTGATCAATAGCGGTTTCGGAACGGTTGTTATTTGTAAAACATCTTGTACGCGCTAAAGAAAGCCAGGTCGACGAAAGTTCCGGAGCCCCCCAGTAGTGCGCCTCTCATAAACATATAGTGGTTTCGGGACGTTAAACCGCACATATCAATCAATCTTGTACGCGCACTATAGGGCACATGCAGCTATGTTTATACGGTACGGAACTACCCAAATCACAATAAACTGCTAAACGTATGCTATAGTATAGTTATAGAAAAATAAAAGAGTATCAGCAGGATACTGCTTCGCATATACAAATATTGTTCGCATTGTTAATCTTTACCAGACGCTTGTGGTCGCATGTTTTATCGTGTTTCACGACAACTGTGTTTAATGTACGGCCAAGTGCCGTGTGAATGTTGCGCGAGAACCACCTGCAAGAAACTGTGAAATGAACTATTATCTAAAACACGAACGCTTCTTGAGTGTGAACATTCTTCAAGGCACGTCGAATTGCTTTTCTGAACAGACAACTTCGTGTGCGAATTTCGCATTACTTCATCGTTATTGGTAACTTGATGACGCCAATTATTGTGCGAGAGAATAAGAGTAGCCCGAGCCATAACTAGGCGCCAACGTCTTAAACACATTTAACAACAAAATAGCACAGCCTGCACTAGACAGTCACACACTTGTGACTGACCCTGCGGTGATATCGTCGTGCTTTAACTGAAATTTCCAGTCTGTTTTTACACGTCCAGATAGGTTTGGCTCTCTATCCCAGTTTAGTGATCAATGTTCTGGCGCACCGATGGCTGATTTAGCAATAACATACGGTGGAATTCTATCCCTTATTCTAGAAATGGACGAAAAGAAATCTATTGGCCCAGACGAAATACCTAATGCGTTTTTGCGACGGTATGCGGAATGGGTAACCTATTACTTGGAAAATAATATTTACGGCCTCAATTACACAAAAACAGCTTCCGAACGTTTCGCTGGTGGCGAGAGTAATACGTATACATAAAACCGGTGACAAGCAGCAAATTGGAAATTATCGTCACATAAATTTGACTTGTGTTTGCTGCAAGCTACTCGAGCATATTATAGCAAAGTCTATATACACTTATTCTGAGGAAAACAGCTTATTTTTTCCAAACCAGGACGCGTTCAGACAACGTTTTTATACCACCACGCAAATTATGCAAACTATCAATAACTTTTGCAGAGCTTTAAACAATAAAAACAACTTGATGCGGTTTGTTTAGACTTCGACAGAGTCGCCCACTCTTTGTTGATAGGCAAATTATTACAAATGGGAACAAATCGCAAGTTCGTAGAATTAATCGAAGCATATCTGTCTGGTCGAACACAATACGTGGACATATATCGCACAAAATCGAACACCTTATCAGTTATCTCAGGTGTACCACAGGGATCTGTTCTAGGCCGTGTTTATTTTTAGCGGACATTAATGACATCAGTTTTGGTATCAGGAAATATGTCACTGTACGGTTGTACGCAGATGACCACCTGATATACCGTGAGATTAGTGACATGAGGGATCAATAATTACTTAGTGATGCCCTGACTGCGATTAAAGCCTGGTGTGAAAAGTGGGAAATGAAAATAAACGAGCAAAGGACAGTTGTCTTCAGGGTATCGAACAAAGTGAAAAATTAGCAGGACCATAAATACTCTATGAACTCCCAAATGCTTACTGAAGTTGATACGCTCAAATACTTAGGAGTAAATATCGCATCAAACCTAAGGTGGAAAGCTCATGCCACTAATATCACTAGCGCTGTGGAAAAGAAACTTTGGTTCCGGCGCAGAAAGTTGAAGCTTGCACCCCAATCTGTCAAGCTAACTACGTTTCTAACCTATATGTTAGGCCAACGCTGGAATATGCAAGCGTTATATGTGATCCGTTCCAAGTTGGTCTCATAAATGAACTCGAAATGGTACAAAAAGGGCTGCATGGTTTATTCTCTCTAAGTATTCATCAACTGACTCAGTAACAGTGATGCTGGAACAACTCATGCTACCACCATTATCACAGTGGCACCTAGTAGCAAGGCTAAAATTTCCGTTTTTACTTTCAAAACACCAATTTCACATTGACATTTCACGGTACCTTATGCCTGATCTAAAGCGAACTCTCAGGCAAAAGCATGACTTCACGCTCATGGTGCCAACCCTACATATCGATGCATATGCAAAGTCATTCCTGCCACGAACTATAAAAAAACTGGAACGCTTTACCATCATCAGTTGTGCAGTGCATATCAGCAGAAACCTTCGAAAATAGCGTAATAGTGACATTACAAACGTGAGTGTGAATACTTATACTTGCCTTATCTTTTTTCTTTTTTGTCACGTAGCCTAATTTACTGACGTCATTGAAAATATTGCTCTTCAATTGTTGATTTGTTGTTTGTTTGGGCTCAGGAGCTAACTTGGCTTTGTAAAACTCTTTTAATGTTTTGATAACTACTGTTTAGATTATGAGCATACATGTATTTTGATATTGCATTGATGTACTTTTTATTTTAACATTCACTTTTGTTGCGTGTGTGTTGTCTTACAGCCAAATCTGTAACGCCCGTATGGCCAACAGTATTCTGAATAAAAAAGTCGCACAAAGCTTGATCACGCCAGAAGTGGCGTGCACCTTGATGATTCTGAATTGGCTAGGCTTTTACCCTCTCACTTGCTGTTTCTCACACTTGCTGTACTATACAACGCAATAGTGTTTATACTATACCATACCTGTACTATAATATATTATGCTGTACATTGTTACGCGTGCTGTCTTTTTTTGTCTGTATCTATATAATTGGAAGGTCTCTCGCATAAATATATCATTACTGATGATTGGCGTTGTAAATAATTATATTAATTAACTGCAAAATCTTGAAGTGATACACTACAAAAATACTGGAAAAGTCCACTCGCTATTCAGCTGGTTCCCGCATTTGGTGTTTTTCATATTTACTCTAATATAAAAAAACAACGACAAGGAAACGTGAGAATTGTTGAAACATGGCAAACGAATGAAAGAATAAGAACAAAATAAAAATACTCTGCACGTGAGCCATGCTCAGGGGACGACGACGACGACGACGACGACGACGACGACAACAACAACAACAACAACAACAACAACAACAACAACAACAACAACAACAACAACAACAACAACAACAACAACAACAACAACAACAGCAACTACAACAACTACAACAACAACTACAACAATAACTACAACAACTACAACAACAACAACAACTACAACAACAACAACAACAACAGCAACTACAACAACTACAACAACAACTACAACAATAACTACAACAACTACAACAACAACAACAACTACAACAACAACAACAACAACAACAACAACAACAACAACAACAACAACAACAACAACAACAACAACTACAACAACAACAACAACAACAACAACAACAACAGCTGACCGTCGGTATATTTTCTGTGTGGCTGTGGCAGAAAGCGCCCCTTCGCCCGTGAATTTGCCATGAGCGCATAGATTCTGTCTACAATGACAATATACGTATATAACCCTCGCCTGGGAGCACGCGTGCGTTGCATCAAACTTCGCGATCGCTTATTCTATTTACGTACGTTGATAACAGCACCCTGATTCGTGCTTCGTTTATTCTTGTTTTGTATACGCTGTCATCACAAGTTGCGTTGGAAGGGCGAACTTGACAGGACGAACAATGTGGTATGTACCGACTAGACCGGCCTCGCGTGCTTCAGTCTTTCTCTGCAGCTGTGTCGTTTTGCTTGTGCTCTAGTACATGTCATACGCTTTGCTATGAAATGCAATCACCGTCGCTCAGTGTGACGTTCTGTAAATGAAAACATGCCCGGTCGCGAACAAATAACCTCTGCCTTGGTGGACAGCAGTTTGGAAATTCAAGTTAGACTACTAAATGATGCTATCAGAGTACTACTGTTGAACTAGAGTTGCTCTACTTGCGATGTAAAACAGCGCTAAGAAACAGACGAGAACTAAGCAAGACGCAACACGGGCGCTGAACTCGCAAATAAAAATTGATTGGAAGGCACACGCACTCGTATCAAGCAGCCGACCTGTAGTCACGTGGTACACAATGGCGTGGGCGCAGCAGGGCAATAAGGGTAAAGAACTTACCTAGTCACGACGAAAAGCAACACGTGTGAACACCCGAGAAAAATAAAAGACCACGAACTGGCCCAACGTTTTCTTCTAGTAGAGTTACTGTTCACAGTAATTATATGTTGGGCTAGTAAGACATGCCCTAATTGGGTGGACTGTGTTTTCCTCTTCTATTTGCTTATTTATTTGCAATATTTCATCTCTCATCTGAGAACATAGAAAGTGTGTGGGCAGTACAAAATATTCCAATGTCTTACAGAGTGTTATTCGAAAACTTTAACGAAAGCCAACATATATTTAAGCCATGAAAGGTGCAGGAGACTTCAATTGGTCTGTTTCAACTGTATTGCAGTAGTTATGCTATAAATCTGAAGCTAGTAAATGTTTCGAAAAGACAACTTGGCACTAGCAGGGACCGAGCCATCAACCTTCGGATAACGCGCCTGATGGTTCATGCTAAGTGAGTTACATTATCGTGTATTCATGTGTATATATGCAAACCTGAGAGTGTTAGTCAACGTAGTGTTACTTGGTCGCTTTCAAAGACGGAATGTAAGACTTTCGAAGCAAACAAATCAATGAGAAAAAGAATACCACGCAATCCGAAATAGACAATTGTACAACCACTAGCGAGTAGTATCGTGTTTGATAATACTATCTTGAATGATGAAGAGCAGCTTTATACAGCTTTCGAAGCACATATGATGAATCAATATAAAGGCGTACACTCAGTTTGTCTGCGCGTATTACGAACAGCCGAGCATAAATTCAAAGATGAGACAAAAAGCGACCGTATTTCTCTCTATCCCTCTCAACTGTACGCGCGCATACGTTTCCCAGGAAAAAAAAAAGAAAACCTTTATGTAACATGCCTTTTCATGAAGTTCTCGTGTGAAACACACCTGTTTCCTTTGTAGCTCTCCCAGTTTCAACGGTTACACCAGGGAAATTTGACGGATTTGAAGCCCCAAACCCAGCTTTTGCTTTTCGTAATTGGTCGACCGACCTTGCTCGTCGGCCACATTGCGGCAGGAAATGTTCGTTTTCGTCATCACCGACAACAAAGCCGATATTACAGAGAACGGGCACACTTCACATTGCTAACAGGGGCCCACGTTTCCCCTGTGTTTATACACGTTCTTTCTGCAGTCATTCCTTATCGTGAGCTTGCGTCGCCTTGCTTGATGTGGAAGCCCCTGCATTAACGTGTTGCACCTCGGGAGCAGCAAACGGCGTCGTTTATCTTTCGCGGTTGGATCTTTCCGTGGATGCTCGCGAAAACATGAGTGTTGAAGATAACCGTTAATAAACCTGTACGGAGTCTACGGGAACTCTCGCATCTAATCTGCTTTCAAGAGTCCGCTCATGCTGCTATACTGCAGCTTTGCTCTTGCTGAAGGTCGTGAGGACTTATGAGGACTTATGAGGGCTTATATGAGGGCTTATGAATAACGACCGCGACTATTTCATTCTTATTACACCTTAAACTGCCGTCTCTCTCTCCTTTCCGTGCCTACAGTGTGTACATTACTGGAAGCCTCGTATACGTTACTGGCCTCATTGACTGCCTCGAAACTTCTTTGGAGCTTTTCTGTTGCGTCTACCAACAGTTTCCGAAGATGTCACGTGTACGATACGCTTCCAGCCGCTTACAGTTGTATTATTTTCCGTGTCACGGTGTTTATTACGATGCGCCGAAGCTCGGAAAATGCAACTACGTTGCTGGAAACGAGTGACAAGAAGGCTCTGCGTGCGACCCGAATACCGCACACTAATGGCATTCAATGGCAATGGCATTGATTCTCCGAAGGCTTTCTGCACCTATAGTGATGTTTGGCACGGCCTCCGTGATTAGAGGCACCTCACCTGGTTTTGCACGGCCTGCGAGATAAGAACACCTTTGACCAAGCTATGGTATCGTGTGGTGACGTCATCGTGTGACGATCATGTGACGTGACCGTGACTTCGCGAGGATGTCGCAGTGCTGCCACAAGTTCCGGAGATATGTGACATCGTGGTGACGTCATCACGTATTGATGGTGTCTGCATCACTGGTACCGACGCCACCGACACGAGACGCTGGGCAATGTTCGCGTTTTACGAGGTATGTGCGGCTGTCGTCATAATAGACCAAATGCATATACGCTGCTTTAACTATACTCCTGAACTGTTTCAGCGCTGTCTGTCACGTGACCACGTCCGTCAGGTAACGTTACCATACACGGCGTTCCTGGCCTGCTTCCCGCTTTGTCTCTCAACCCAATTGCTTGTAGTTTGTATACGGATATTGCGAGCGAGGAGCCGCACTCGTCGGCACTCATGTCGCTTTCAGAGAATAGCTATACTACCTTCAACTGAGTTCAAGCTATTGCATTGCAGCTTACGCTATTGAACACTTTCTTGGATGCTTTCCATTCTTCCTCGCCATTAGCTGTTCAGGTGGAGGCGCTCGAAGCTTTCACAATAATCAAGGTGCGGCCTCTTTGTTTCTAGTCGTTACTTTGGATGAATAACGAAGATAAAACGAACGTGGGGATCAACTTGCGGGAACCGATATATTCGTCACGAGCCTCGCTATAAAGAAATAGTACCCCAATACTGCGTGCCTCGCCTTGTGATTGGATGAGTCCGTATTAATCATTACCACCTGGGATTCTTTGACGGGGCGCCTCAATTTAAGCAGACGGGCACTTTCGCCGCATTTAGCTCTCCATAGAAATGGGACCGCCGTGACTGGGAACCGGAACTCACACTCTTAACACCTCGCGGTGAAGTGGCCGTAGGTGTAGAACTGCAATCTTGGACGCACTTTATTAATGTCTGGCAAAATGCAAGGTGCGCTGTTTCTGTCCAAACAGGTCTGCCTTCTCGAGTTTACCATATCTAACGTTCTTGTCACCGACAAATCGTTACTGTTGACAGATATTTCAGAACCGTTTTTCTTTCAAGTCTACTCGACCTTTACTGCCTCTTGAAATCACACTCGCCGGCTGCAGCGTGACGCCGTAACAAGAGCAGAGAAAGAGTGGAAGAAGAACGCAGGAAAGGGAAAAAAAAAACGAAATCAAACAAGGAAAGCTGTGGGAATTCCCTGTCAAGCCGTTATGTTCCTATAGTGTTTCTTTAGTGCGCAGAGCCTCGCTATAGGCTACGAGACGTAACATCTGTGCATGCATTACTCGCAGCGCCGGAGGGTGCTACAGCGGCAGTAATAACAGCACCGCATATTGGCACACGTGGGGCTACTGCCCGAAGTAAGTGCCTTATTTTCTCGAATGTAATGACCTATGCATACCTTGCACGGTTTTTATTGCCATCTTGGGGGTGTTAGCAATGAAGAGAGAGAGAAGTGGCGCAATTTCTCTTAGGAAAACTGTCGCGTACTGTATGGATCATTTCATTAGTTGAGCCCGGCGTATTATAGTATACACGTGTATTACCTGATAACAGTTACCACTCTGTTGATGTTCTGTAGGCGTTGTTTTTTTCTCAGTTTTTTTTTATTTGCTGGAATCTCGGGAATGATTAGAGAGATGGAAAAAAGTGCGAATCTTTAGTGCTTTGAATCAATGCGAGTGTTTTTTTCTTCACCTAAAGAGCCTACTTAGTCTGGAAAGCCCTTAACCGTTGCTGGTTTCTTGGACTGGTTAAGCGTCTGTGATGACCATAGGTAGGCAAAACTTGTTGAGCTTACTCACATTCACTCATGTATTATATTTTGCACTTTGGACTTACTCGGACAGTGACTCACAATTTTTTTTTTGTGCCGGTCTCACTCGGTGTCACACGCAACCACGAAAATTTTCTTCAACATGACTCACCCGGAATCACCCACACCCAAGGCTCGGTCAGAGTATGGGTGAGTCAGAGTGAACGAGTGAACCGACTGATGAGTCCGTTAGCCTAGAAGTTGCTTCTTCTACCATAGTGTCTATCTTCTTTAACCCCAATGTCTCACGTAATCGGTGCTGTTCTTGGCGCCATCTGGCATCGTATCTTCGGATATGAGTTTTAAGTGCTTGAAATCCAGAAAGGACATTTATCTTCGAAGAGATGGCAACATAAAGTATAATTCCCATAAATATCTTCCCTGGAAGTGTTGGTGGCGGAGGTCAAGCCAACCTCCTACGTGATTCAGGCCTCTGATCAATAAATATTGAAATCGTGCATGAACGACACTGTTTTGGAGTAGATGGGAGTAGACGGGAATGCAAACGCGTATCCAGAAAAGACTGATAGTAATGCTGAGGATGAGCTGAAAGGACTTTAGGCCGGCAAAAGAAAGTCGAACTCACTCAGAATCATTAAAGAGATATAGATTGCACTTTGGACTCATCCAGACTCGGACTCACGAAACTTTTCCTGAGCCGAACTTGCTCGGACTAACACTCGCTAAAACTTTCTTCAGCCGGACTCACTCGAATACATACCCACCAAAATATTACTTGTCCTTACTCACCCAGACTCACATTAGCGATTTCGTCCTAGTCTTAGCGAGTCTGACTGAGTCGACTCATGAGTTCGTCGCTGACCCATGGTGATGACACTGAACACTGAACTGTTGCTACGTTGCCGGCAACAACAGCGGCCTTTCTCTTCGCCTCGTCTCTAACTTTTTAGGGGTGATGCTCCTTAAGGCGCGGGTCTGTCCATCCACCGTCGTTTCCGTTCGTAGCCACCGAGATGCGAGATGAGAAATGGCGGTACTTGGAGTGTTCACTAGATTGACGCACGGATGGACGGACGGACGGATGGATAGACGCATGGAGCGTGTATGTGTCACAGGGAATGCGACATGCGAGATGGTGGTACTTGGAGTATTCACTATATTGGACGCACGGACGGACGGACGGACAGACAGAGTAGAAGACGGACGGACAGATGGACGGACGTGCGGACGTACGTAAGGATGGGTGAACTGACAGGCGGATGGATGCATGGATGGACGCACGGGTGATCGTGCGGACGGACGGAAGCAAGAACGAACTGATTGACGCTTCGCCCCACTCATCATCATTCACTACGTGCATATGCTGCGATTTTTTCTTCACTTTCATCATTGCAGGGTAGCCAACCGGGGCTCAGCTTTGGTTAACCCGCCTGCCTTTCTTCAAATCCTCTTCTCCCTCTGTCTTGGCTCACTGGCTTTCACTGATACCTCAAATCCAAGGCGACGAACGAGCACGGCTTCCCGCAATTCTTCACGGCGTTCTTCACACAAGTCTTGAGTTCGACGACTGAAAGAAGAAATAATAAAAAAAGAAAAGATGAGAACAATTCAGTCAGGCGATCGAGATTGAATGAAGACAGTGTTGTTATCAAAAAAGAGAAAAACAAACAATACAAAGCACTAGAAAGTTTGACTATCATTTAACCAACAGTTAGACAACATTGACGAGCGCTGGTACTGAGCGAGTAACTGAGGTAGCTGAATCCGGTCGGCAATTACTCCCTTCGACATTACGCACCCTTATATACCCAGAGTGCGCGGAACCGTCCAAAGGGATGGTTCCGCACACTTCCATGAGAGCGCCTTCAATGGCTTCACTTCAGAGACTGCCTTCAATGTACAGGTCGGTTGTGTTTGAACGCATACGGTATTTTGCGCCGCTCCTTTCGACACATCGCGCCATTTAAAATGAATGCCTGCTCAATCTTTTCTGCACGCGCACAGTATGGGGGGAGGGGGAAGGGGAGGAGGAGGAAAAGCGATCACGCCACCGCAGAAAACAGACGGGCGTACCTCCGTGCATCGTTCCTTCCCGTACAGCCACAGTGATTTACGAAACTCGTCTGTGCGCACTGCTCGGATTTTTTGTACTTCTTTTTCGTTGTTGTGGTGCGGTACGTCTTGTGACAAGCATTTGTGATGAGTGCAGACGATCTCCAGTGTCCAAACGAAGGGCTGATGCACGTCTTTCAAGATTATCATTTCGGTGAAAAAGAAGCACCCAGAAAGCACATTAGCATCTTGCGCTTAGTACAGGTAAATCAACCCCCCCCCCCCCCTCGCTTTTTGATAACAAAGCCTGTAACAGCCTCCAACCCTCCTTTCAGGGCTTGTTTTGCACCTCCTATCGCCGATTAGAATAAATAAGTGGGACCGCTGCGAGCACAAATTAACAGTATTTAATCTCTGATGGGGTCCTTGTGATGATAGTGTCGCGGGGTTGTGACGCTGATGAAGGCTCCAGGCAGCGTGTCCAAGATGAAACTCTTTATTTGGCCGAACTTCAGTGGCTGGAAAACAAAAAACTCGTACTATAGCAAGCAATGCACGCTGTACACTGATATCGCTGATTGAATGAGATGTGGAGTTTAACATGCCAAAACCACCAGATGATTGAGAGGCACCGTAGAGGAGGGCTCCGCAAATTTCGACCACCTGGGGTTCTTTAATCCGATTCCATTTCTAGGGTTCGCGATCTCAGCATCTTTAACACAAAAGTGTTTATGCCGGGGTCTATTACGACTCCGCTGACCTACATCCGTCACGGGAGTGACGCTGAAAAATATATACTCATATATGGCAAAAAAAAAAAAAAACGAAGACAAACACACGACGCGCGGAATCGAACTAGCAGCCTCTCGATTCTAAGCACTCGACGCTATCCACTAGGTGTTGAATCGTTTTTTTTTCTCTTTATTGCCTTGCATATTAAGACTGTTCATATTGACATGTTGGACGAATACAAGTGCGTCACGAAATTCACCAACAAAATTCAATGAAGAACCGGCAGCTCTGATCTGACTATTGATCAATACTTTGGAATTCGTAACAATTATTTAATGAGCACAATACACTCTGGTACATCCTCTTAGCCATTTTTTCGTCTTTCCACTTTTGTTCAGTGAGATTTTCGTTAGAGTATCTGACTGAACTATCACGTGAAAAAAATGTGTAAGGACCTAGTGGATGTTTTACCGCCTCAGCTATACTGCGCAGGCCCAGGACAGGATGTTCTTAAACGTGTTAAAAGAATGCTTGTAGCGCCAGGGGTCAGAACTTTTTCTTTAACTTACACACTGGTACTTTACCAGTTAAAACATAATTGGAGAATAACGGGTTATTCGTCCCATGGAGCACACATTTTCACTTTTGTAGTAAACAGGAAACAAATGAACATGTGTTTATAGATTGCTGCAGCGGGGTCCTTTTCGGGGACATATTGCAGATAACCTTCAAAAAAAGAATCACCGTTAAGTCTACATGACATCCTTTTTCTTTTTGATAAAACAAGGCCAGCATACCTTATGATGTAATGATGCTTCTGGGCCAGCACAGTAAATGAAAAACCCGATGTGCCTTTGAAAATGCCGATGTAGAAGTGCTATTTGTGAGCCAATATTTTTGCGAATAAGAGTGCCATTTACTAGGCCACGAATGGTAGTTGTCTGCAGAGCTAACGACAAGCCATTTATAAACACCATACACCGTTTGGCAGTCCTCAGAGCTTCGAAGCTTTAGCGCGTTTTTGTTATCAGTGGTGAGATGGCGCGACGGGCACGCGTTGGGCCAAAGGTCATCGCTTACACGAAGCGCCGCCTCCATGGAGCGTGGCCTCTCCTGCGCGCTCTTACCAGACTCATAATTCGGGATAGGACGAGTGTCACTTCGCACGCTGCCGTGGCCGCGTTTACGAAAAGAGCAAGCTGATGACACACGACGATGTAAGAATTATAACAGTTGTTTGCGCTTGTATTGCGGATACGTTTTCGCTCGTTTTGTGCGTCTTTATGTTCGACCAGTGCGCTTAGTGTCGAGCTGTAACTGTTGTAAGTCCGCGCTTGTCATGTGTCTGCTAATTTCGTGCGTGCTTTCCGCTAGGTTTCGAGCTACTTGTCGTTCCTAACGTGACTTCACAATTTGTTGATGTTGCTTCAGCAATTTACAATAGACGCTAAACTTCCTCTCGAAAAACACGTTTGAATTTCGTGTTATACCGATTTCTATTTGGGGGAATCAACTATGGTTTTAATTTAATTTCCAGAAACAGCGCGAAAGATTGTGGAATTCGTGACAGTACAATTTTAACGACACCTTGAACAATTGGTTGGCCGACGTGCGTCTCTTCGAACTGAACCTGTGTCAATCGGTGACCCTTGGTCAGACCAGGTGAGCCAGGTTTCACCAAGCAAGTAAAGCCCTGAAATATGGGCTCTAGCGGTAGGAACCAAGCACAATAATTGTTTCAGTGAAACTTGATATCTCTCCGGCTACACACACAGTCACTATGACTTCATTGCTTATAACTCAATGTCTACTAGAACGCCGTATATCACTAAGGCCCTGGGATTTCTACGTATGCGTAGCTATAGGTGACGCTGCGTTGATTCTACGTTTATTTTCAGCGGAGAGAGGTTCGGGATAGACCACAGACAGTCACAGACGCGACACGGGCTCGTCGTCGTTGGCGCAGGCATTCCATCAGTTTGAGGTCTTCTCGCAGCCGCCGTTGTCTTTCCCGTTCCCTATGGTATTCTTTCGTTGTACGTATTCGGGGTCTTCGAGGGACCGTTTGCTTGCTTGCTTTCTTGCTAGTGCTTTGACTTCTCTATGCGAAGCAGCTCTTTGACTAGCCCGTGTAACGCTGTCCCTCCTTCCGCACCGCACTTCCCTGGCCGCAGGTGTTGGGGCGGTGCCAAGTAGGTCACGCCTTCGCAGTGCGCGCGTTAACGTCACTCTCTCCCTAGCCTGTCGCTACTCGCCGCATGTCATCCCGCTCGCTTCACCCTCTCCGCCACTCGCAACGTTCGAGCGCACATAGAGTTGAAACACTCTTTCGGCTTGTTTATCTGCAATGAAACTTACGCGAAATCCAACCCGTCTTCCGTGTCTTTGTGTTTCAAAGAAATGTTTACTTGAGTAAAGGCTACAGCGAGTTTCACTTTAAACCGTTCTTCCAGAACCCGCGTCGACGCCCATTTATTTCAACCGGGTCAACGCCGTGCGCACCGCTGCTGCTTCGCATCCCATTATGGTTCCTTTCGGGGAGATGGGGTCCATACCTTTTATTTACCTCGGGGGGGGGGGGGGGATGGGCTATGAAACCGGTAGTTAAATTAAGGAGCTTTTCTTTTTATATTTGAAAAAAATAAAGAATGTGGAAGAAAGTGATCGTCACCGGAATTAACGAACATTTAAGCCTACGCGAGGCACACACACAAAAACATTTTATAATAGACTTTAACGTAGACAGAGGCTGATTTGGAGGTAAGTAATCACTTTTTTCGGTGAAAATAACCTATTGAGAGAGGTATTGAGGAGTTGATCTCTACTAAATTGTGCCTAGATGTTGATGTTTCTCAAGGAAACCTGTAACATAAAATACACACATCGAGCACTGTATGTCCAAACATATTACCCAACGGTATTTTGACGGGTTTTTGCATTCACTTTCGAGGCATATATTCCACTCCAGTAATTTTCTAAGTCCCCCTTGAATTGCCTAAGACGACCACAAAGCGAAATAAATTTACATTTTTATGTACAATTTACGTAGCTCAATATACATTAAATGGGGAGTTCCCGGGTCACGCATGGTTAACCACTGATACGATGCCGAGAGATTTGCCCATTCTTCATGATTCACTTCGCGGAGATGCTTGAAATGATAAGAACACTTGAAATGATAAGAACAGAGTTTAGACAGACCTCTGTATAGAATATGAATAGCCCTTATGTAGCGGTCGACTGACTGATGTGGCGATCATGATATTGCAATATAATAAAGAAATAAAAACGTCGAAGTGGGGTGCCACGTTTTGATGCGTTATACGCGGCATATGACGGGGCAAGAGAGAGTGGGACTTGGTGATAAATGAAAGGTAACAAAAATGAAGGCCGTTCACAGCCGTACACCAAGCCGTTCTGTGCGTACAAGTATCATTATAGCGATGACTGAAACGCTGTTGCAGCTGTTGCACCATAGACACTAAAACGCCAGAGTCTAGTGATTTTCGAAGGAGGCACTTCTGGTTACGCGTTCGCAGCGCTCCGCAAGTTGTCGAATGATTTGCGAACGAAGCGTCAAAGATAGACTCGCGTATGTGACAACAGACAAAGCTGAAGGGGCAGTGCGCAGCGCACATGTGCAGCGCTATCCGGACGAGGCGACTTCCATGAGCGTAGCTGATTGTTTACATCGTGGCTCGCATGGGCTGGTGGCCAAATTGAACGACACCGCGTGATTGACAGGGACGCGTCGTGCTCCTGACATTGTTACATTTCTCTTGGACTGCTAAGGTTACTGCGCGAGTACGTGTATGCGCGTGTGTGCGATCTTTTTGCTGCGACGCACCGTGTGCGTTTTTTTCTTCTCTAGCGCCCCGCCGCGCACATGAGCGTCTCCGTCTCATACATTGTTTTTTTTTTAATTTTTTTCAAGTATGTTGATGAGCTACACAGACATGACAAGTTGCAAGCATTATTTTTTTTTTTGTGACGCGCTCCCTGTGGTTGCCAAGGGTCGAAAAGCCACAGTGGAACAAAAACTCTTGTATTCTAAATGATTCAGCCGAATTTAAAGCCGCCATGGTGATCTAGTAGTTAAGACACTCGAATGTCGACCAGAGGGTTGCGGCATCGAATCCCTTCTGTGGCGGCCGCATTTTCGACAAAGGTTGAAATGCTTGAGGCCCGTATACTTAGATTTTGGTGCACGTTAAGTAACACCAGATGGTCAAAATTATCCTATAGCTCTCCACTATGGCATCTCTCATAATCATATCGCGGTTTCAGGATGTTAAACCGCAACAAATATTATTACTATAGCCCCGATCTAAGTCATTCCGAAGCTCGGTATACACGTGCTACTCGAAACCTGACGTCGAATTTTCTTCAGAAGTGAACAATGGTAAATGCCTTCTTTCAAATGGTAACGTATAGGCTCACATGCTGTCCATCAGTGGAGCACCATAGCGAGCAGACCATTGGGGCGGATGAATATCTTTGTTGTGGAGGGAACACATCCAATGAGGTATTTTACAGATTCATTGAACCACCAGTGTATATAATTGATTCTTTGTAGCCATTCATTGTTTTGCTACATGAAGAGTATGGGTTGGCCGAGTGGCACTTTGGACTTTGTCAACCAACAGGAAGTTGATATGATTAACCTGGCATCATGCGCTTATCAGGCGAGAAGCCGAAAGATGACTTCCGGCAAACGCTGAGATTCTCGGTTAAAAAGAGAAACTCTGCTTTCAAAAGGAAAAACACAGTGTAAACAAATGTGCTTCATTTACACTTCTCATCATCGTCGTTGGACTATAATATTTTTTTAATAGTGCTGAACAGTTGCGTAATGCTTATAAAACACAGAAAAGTAGGCCCCTCCGTTCGTCGTTTCTTCTTGACGCGAAACTTATTTGCACTGGATTGACAACATCTATTTGCCTGTCCAGCTGCGTATTTCCGATGTGCTTGTTAAATTTGTACGACCACTCTGTCGTTCCAAAGTGCAGCTGTCGTGAAAATTGTCGGTCATTGCCTTTGACGCTTCGTTCGAACTTCATCCGGAGAGCCCCGGCAGGAGGCAGCAGTGTACAAGTATAGTGACTCAGTGCCACCAGTGCCTGCATTGTGCAGCTGTGTCGCGTACGTACATCGTAATAATTTTTTATCGCACGGAAAGAGAACCGAAAGACACAATACTCGCGAAGAGGTACACGGCTCATCTGGTTTATACTTAAAACTGAGACTAGTCAAATCTGTCACCTAAACGTGAACGCTGTGGGATATAATTATCGTTATATACATAAATGTTTTGATATTTGATATAGAGGCGCTGAAAACATATTGCTACCAGCGCAAAGCTGTAGGGCTTGAAAAGTTCTTAACGTTAACTGCGGATAACTGACTTATTCAAAATTTACGACTATAAGATAACCATGCACTGACTCATATTAACCGCAAGTTCGAACGCTTTTTATCCTCCCCCTCCCCCCCACATAAAACGACGTCACATCAAGTGACGTAAGTGACGTTGACCACACGCTTTAGAGGCTCAAGCGACTCGAAAAGAAATTGTTTTTGTTTCAGGGCACATAGTAAGAAAAAACTCAGAAAGAAGAATGCAGAACATTAAAATAATTGTTGGGGTTTTACATCCCAAAACCACGATATGATTATGAGAGACACCATAGTAGGGGACCGGAAATTGCGACCTCTCCTGGTTGTTTAATGTGCACTCAAACCTCAGCACATGAGCCTCGCAGCCATTTAAACAAAAATATAATGATTACAGATGGACCAGCGAAATAAATACAGAAAAATCTCAAGTTCTGACACATCTTGCCGTTTTTTTTTCTAGATGTGGGTTTCGTTTTTATTGATATCTAAAAAGTAAAAATTAAAAAAAATAAAATTAAGAAACGCAAACATGGGCCTCGGCGCCTAGTTTTGGAGCTTAACCTGACAGGAGTTAGCAACCAATAGCAGAAACATGAGTTAGCATCATGAATGGGCTCAAGCATATTTTTAGTTGATATGTTATTATTGTTATCCATGCTTTTCATGGGCATGATTGTCTTTCAATTCTCAATAATATTGATCCACTAATTCAAGTTGGATGACTCCTCCCCCAGTTTGGCTTTCCCGTTTGTTTTGTTTATCTTATGCTCTTATGAAAACGGTAAACGTGGGCGAGGCATGTTTTAAAACATAACGATAATAATAATAAAAAACACGATAAGAGTACGAAAGACGCCGTAGGAAAGGGCTCCGGAAATTTTGACTACCTGAGGTTCTTAAGCGTGCACATAAATCTAACTACAAGGGCATCTAGCGTTTTTGCCTCCGTCGAGGAAGGTCGCCGCGGCCGGCATCCGATGCCGCGACTTTTGTCAACCACTAGACCACCGTCATCGCGGGTCCACTGTCAAACGCAGCAGCCATGACAAACGTAACAAAAACTCAGGGACGCTCAACGAAGACGTTTGGGGGTGACACACGAAATTTTTAAAAAGGCATGTTAGTCTGTGAGTGTTTTCTTCTGGCGTTGTTCGAGCTGCATCGAGGCTGGATCTATTGATAGGCTGAGAGACAACTGTATTTCCTATCCATTGATTGTACTTTTGCGAGGCGTTAGCCTGTCCATGTAAAGATATAGTAGTTTAGTATTCCAAGCGGGGCGTGTGACGGTGGTTGCGAAACGATGCTGCCTAAATATGTGGTTCCCGGTTTTCGAAGTATGTACGCATTGTTGCGAGTTGGCGCCTGTTTTTGTCACACCTTTCTTTGTGCGTTGATAGAAGCTTCCCTATGACATACCAACACGCCAAAAAACGCTACGTTGCTGAGCTCCAGCTGTATGTCTTAATGATTCGGACATTTTACGTAGAACAGGCATTCTCGACGTGCTCGAGTTTGCAGCTGACACGAGTGAAACACACACACACACACACACACACACACACACACACACACACACACACACACACACACACACACACACACACACACACACACACACACACGCGCGCGCACACACACACACACACACACACACACACACACACACACACACACACACACACACACACACACACACACACACACACACACACGCACGCACAGCGAAAGAGAGAGAGAGATTTAAACTATTCACTTTGATACAAACAGGTATAATCTTTTGACAGGAAGCGTTTTCTTGCTGTCCTATTAGACTGACAAGCTCGTGAGCGAGGAAGATGCCACAAGGACACATCATGTAGGCTGCGATGGAACGCTATTCAGTTTTTATAAACGTTTGTCACGGTGGAACGCTGTTTTACAGCAGGGCATCGTGTTCGCATTCCAGTGCAGCCGTTTATGATAGAGCACCTTGGTTCAGTGTCAGAACCCTTGTAATTAAAACAGCGTCAGAAAGCTCTCGTGTGCTTTGATTGATACACAGCTGCTGGGCTTACGAATTAATTACTTTTTACTGGTCTGGGAAGTTAAAGAAAGATGAACTCAAAATTTTCAATGGGGCTTGTTGACGCATCTTAGGAAAGAAAAAAAAAACGCATCAAAAAGTGTTGCACGGGACAAATACAGCCATTGAAGCCTCTGATTGTGGAACCTCTGCGTGTTATTTGTGGAAACTAACGATATCAACGAAAAAAAAGTGTGCCACATCCCGTGCATTCTGGGTATCGATTTCACGTGAAGCCGCCGCACTGGCGAAATTTAAGCCAAGAGTTGCGGGGTGGACCGACGTTGTCGTGCAAATTGAGCAGTTGTGCGCATATATAACAGGAACGCCGAGCGTACTTGTGTGTAAAGGGTACTTCATGGTGGAACGTAACGTCGACACTGGCGTTAGAGCACAGATCTGATGCTTTATCTTCACGAAGTGCACGCTAAGGCAATATGATGTGCTTATTGTCACGTTACGTCGAAGAAGGCGGCAGTCGGGTTGTTAAAGAAGACTCTTTATTTGAACTCTTTACTTGGGTACCTGGGAAACGAAAAGTCAAAATACCAGTAATACACTGATTGCAGCAAACAGAGCGTCAGCCGTTGATGATCTACGAAGCGGCAACGCGCGTCGGCTTTCATTTGTGCTAATGAAGATCGCTGCATGAACTCTGCTGGCCGCGTGCCATTCTGAAATAGTTCTAAGAGAGGGAAAAGAAGAGAAAAGTGAGCCCCGTAACTGTCTGCATCACGGTGCGACACCTCATCAGTAGCTCACAGGGATGGGGGTGAGGAGGGATTAAAAGGATAGGAATAGAGGTGCAGAGAAAGTGAGATGCACTAAGCCAGCGAGCGAGGACATATTGAGGGGATAGGAGAGATAGGAAAGATGGAAACACGGTCACTGGAGTCCGAGGACGGGGCACCACTTGCGAGAGCTCTTGTCGGCGTCAAGAGATGGCGTAGAGCAAGTCCAGTAGGTCAGAGCTACGCTGTCGTCGGAGGTCGGCGTCAGGAGATGACGTAGGGCCGAGCCCAGTCGGCCAGAGCTACGCTGACGTCGGAGATCACAAGGGCACAACCTGGTCGGCACGGAATCCAGCGAGCGAGTCGTGCCGTTCTGAAATCAACCATATCTACCTGCTGCGCTCAATCTCGACAAAAGGGTCTCAAACGATCACAAAGCGTCCCGTGTTGCTAACAGTCTCTATGGGTGAAATCTGAATGCATCAAAATAAAACATGCGTGGAAGTACCGTAAGTATAGTGTAAAGCTTGAATGTAGCTTACGAAGTCACAGCTATTAATATTTTATGTTTAGTAAGTTTATATAAAGGGCGTTAGGCAGCACTGAAACCACAGTTGAAGTTGACCTGACATACTGCTTGCCTAGGGTGTTTTTCCGAAGCAGTTTGAAGTACTGACGTGTCTTTATGGTGAAATACTTGACTGACACGCAGAAGGCCTGGGGTTGATTGAGAATTGAGTCGTATTTACTTTTGTTATTTTTATATTTGACCCATCAATTAAGCTGCCGATGTTAGCACCTGAGTTTCTGTGACACGGGTTCCTTTACGCTGTTGCGTTAAGGTTTCGAAATTCTGTGCATATGTACTGTGAATCACACGTCGTGCATACCAGTACATAGAGGGCCGTGCTATACGGTTATGCGCCACAATTGACTGTGGTGAAAAGGATTTCATGACATGCGTGACAGAAAGGCAAGGCTGCTCATGTCAGTGACCTGCGAATAGGCTTCGTCATACACTGAAGTCTTAGGGTAGCAGTATTGGTATGTATCAAGTTATGGAGATGACCATGAGAGCGCCATGACTTAGATGGCTGATGGATGGGTATGTTGAAACGGTCAACGTGCAACTTAGAAGTGTGGCAGCTTGGGCTAGTTGGTATGGCATGACGATAGTTAAAGCGCGAGAACAGAACGACGACACAGAGACAAGAAGGACACGAGCGCTACGAAAAGGACACGAAGGACACAAGCGCTCGTGTCCTTTGTGTCCTTCTTGTCTCTGTGTCATCGTTCTGTTCGCGTGCTATAACTATCGTCAGGTCAACGTGCCTTCGGTTCACTTACAATAATCATCTGGAACTGAAGGGCGCAGCGTTCTGCCATGTGTTCCCGTTCAACATCCTAGGTAAAGCTGTGTGAAGTTTCTTTTTAAAGAAACAAGACTTGTGACGAAGTGCATTCAATACGCCTCTTATCAAAATGCCACACTGCACAGACGCGACGGCATGCTGCCGGTGAGTAGGTGAACGCATATTAGCACTCGTAGTGGTTTAGCTTACGCTACATGTTAACTCAGTATGCAGTGTGGCCAATGAGCCTTGACCCTTGGCGGTTTGCAACACTAGCCATAAAATAGACGGTTGGAGCTTGAGCAGCAAGAATTGTAACGTTTTGCTGCAGTACCATTGCCCGATCCACGCACTCGCTGTTTAGTTTATTAGTTTAACCAGCTGCATATAGCTAGGGTCATACTGCTAACAAACTGATGCAGTAAAACGGGTTGACAAGCACTCTGTTAAGTTGGCCTCATTGTAATGCTGTAAGGTAAGTGGTTTGTTCGTATACCAATACAAAAACAGGTTCAGAAGTAACAGGATGAATGCCATAATTAGTGTACTATATAATGGCCCCGCGAAATAAAAGAAAGGAAGAAGAAGAAGAAGAAGAAGAAGAGAGAGAGAGGAATGCACAGAAAGAACAAGAACGAGGGACAGAAGAAAGTGGGTGAAAGAGGAATAACGCAAATCTATTTCGATTCTTGCTTATGCCTGCTGCGAACGTGCAGTGTCAATGACACCATTTTCTCTTTCTGTCCTCTTTCTAAATCTGTTTGCCCTCGGCTGAAATAATTACGGGGTCTGCTAGGTTTGTGAATTGCCGTCTGGAGGACAATTGCTCGAAAAAGATTAGCACCACAAGCAAAGTGCGTATTGCGTACAAATCAACAAACTCGCCCTCATGCGTACCCTTTCCACCGAAAAGGAAGAGGAGAATAGAACACGGGGAGCATGTTAGGACACTTTCACCTTGACGCGTGACTCGCGGCGGGATTCGGTTTTGGAGTTTGCATACCATTGCTGCATCGCAGCTGTGGGAGGTGGCGAGTACTAGTGTATAGACAGGGTGAGGAGGGCAGCTGCTTGTGTGGTTTGAGGAGGGAAGGTGCTCCTTTTCAACTCCCTTGCCGACGCCCATGCCTTTGATTTGTGCATTCAATTGGAGCAAGCACCCGCCGTATCTGCTGCGCCAGTCAACACACAGTCAACTGTATGAATACACAGTCAACTGTATTCAGGGTGAACACCTCGTTCTTATTGTAGCCGTTAGAAGAAGAAAGCTTCATAGGGTGAGAGCCCTATATGCCTCATCAAATGCCAATATTGACCATCGGAGTCAACACGAGTGTTGTAGTAAAATCGAGTGATGACATCATTGGGGGACTACATTGTGACGTCGCACAAATCGCCATGATTTGTGACCTCGTCGGGGTATGACTATGACGATGCGTAACGCGACGTGACGTAATGGCTTCAACGCATGACACCGTCGTTTCGTTAGAGGTGGACCCGACCAATGAGGCAGTGCGGAAAGAAGCACAAGAAGAGCAGAAAGCTTTTGGAGGTTGGCGGGAGACGAAAAGTATGACGACGGAGACGAAACAGAGGAAGATGACTTTCGGGTACTGGTTGTCTTAAGCAAATGCCCAAGGGATCCTCAGAGTTTTAATTCTGTTTCACGAGAGAAAGGTTCGTTATACGAGTGCTAATCATGACGTCTATAAGCACAATGATAGTTTTCCGAATAGTTTATTGATCATTAGCGTCTACGAGGTCTTGGATGTTAATGAGTTGTCCACCTTTTACTACCTGTAACAAGTACAGGCAGAAACAGCCTGTATGTACAGTCGCGCTTAATATGACTTGCGAACACGTTGTGTGGACTCAAAATGACGCCAACACTACAAATCGGTACCTACAAAATAAAATTGGTGAATTAAACTGTCTCAGTGAGCGGTACTTTCTGAACCAATCTATCGTTTGTCGGTGGTTTTAACCACAGCCAGCGTGTTGCAACTGATATTCAATGTGACTGTACATACCACAGGCAGCTTTTGCATAGCGTGCGTGCACTGGATTGCAAAGTGCGTGAACGCCTAGTGGGACATTGCTGCACACGCTGTAAATGCATGCACAGCTTTCACATGTGCTCCACGTACACGCTCGTCAACTATGCTTCTACGCTGCGCGTACGTGAAGGGCACTACACCCGCTGCTCTCGCGAGAAACTGCCGCTCATTGAAAAGAGGTCGTTCACTTAGTCGTCAGAAGACACCGATGGAAAATTAAGGTATCACCTGTTACGAAGTTACACCCATTAGAGAATTTTAGCAGCCTTCGTGTTGAAACCAATGCCGACAGCCACTTTCCGTGTTTGGCGAGGCATTTAAGGCTTTCGCCTTGCTGTGGTGTGTTTCGATTTCAATTTCCTGCAAAGCTAGTTTTGGTGTCATGTAAAGCATTTTCGTCCTTAGGGGGCGCTACGCTGTGTATATAACAAAAGAGTCCCTGCTCGGCTAAAGGATGCTGCATACTTCTTGTCGGCCGGCGTTTCAGGCGACGTGCCCTGTGTTCTCCGTGAGTTGCGTCCGACGCACGGTACTACACCTAAAAAAGGCTTTTGCGATACAATCGTTGTCAAGGGAAAATTTCCGCCAATCATATATGGATAGTGTGGTACAGCTTAAAAGATCCGGAGGCGCACCAAACAGATAAATGAAGAGCAGCAGCCGATCAACGCCGCGACTGTGAAAAGACAATGGTGCTCGTGGACTCGGAAGTGTCTTCCGCAGGCGGGTCCCCCCGCTCGAAAACGTCAGTGCCCACCCTTTGAGGAGAACATGCCGCGGACTTGCAGAATTGTATCACTGCTCAGTGACGGTCGTACTATTTCGTGGGAAACACCTTATAGGCTATAGACTCGCCGCGTCCTCTTTCGTCACGGTGTGTCGTGCAGCCCCACCCGATCCATCCTGAAAATGAGTATGTGCCACAATGGCTAAATCCCACCGTACTCGGCACCGGTAAAGGAAGAAGGTGGCGGGGAGCCTAACGGCGATGTCAGTAGAGCGGAAACAACTCTTCCCTACATGTCGTAAGAGACTGAAATTGGACATCTAGGGAATAATAATAATAATAATAATAATAATAATAATAATAATAATAATAATAATAATAATAATAATAATAATAATAATAATAATAATAATAATAATAATAATAATAATAATAATAATAATAATAATAATAATAATAATAATTGTGGGATTTCAAGTGCCAGAACCACGGTGTGATTATTTATGAATGTCGAGACACGCCGTAGCGGAGGGCTTCGGAAACTTCGACATCCCGGCCTTCTTTGACTTTTTCGAAGTGCATGGGACTCTAGCATTTCCACCTTCATAGAACGTCGCCGCGGCCGATACTTGAACTCGCGATCTTGGGGTCGGCGGCCAAGAGGCCGAGCATCCTTACCTCTGTGCCACCGCAGCGCCACACACAAAGCCTTAACGAACAATCCTCAACCATGCAAGAAATGCCAATGCATTTTGAGCTTGAAGCCTTGAGTACCTATTTCCTTTTCTCATAGGAATAACAAATATGGTGTAGCATAAGCTGATATATTGGTGTTCAAACTAAGGCAAATCCACGCATCTCTACAAAGAGTAAATTATGACGAGTGGGTGAAGCTCTGGGTATCGTATCGGTGAGTAACCGTATACGTTACCTGGGCGTTGATCCATTTATTGTAAATCGAGGGGCATAAAATGTATATAGAAATGTAAATTTATCTTTCCTTCCAGTTGTTTTAGGCAATTCAAGGAGGATTTAGGTAATTGTTGGAGTGGAGGATATGCCTCAAAAATGAATCCAGCAGCCCGCCATCTTACCGGTATGTAATTGAGGTTGGGACATATTGCGCTCGAGTTGTGCCCTTGTGGTAAAGGTTCACTTGAGAAACCATGACATCTTGGCAACATTTTAGTAGAAAAAAATCTCATCAATACTCTTCTGGATAGGTTATTTTTGCTGGGAGCAGTGATATCCTACCTTATAATTAGTCTATGTCTACTATAAAGAGTCCATTGTAGAACGTTCTTTGTGTGTGTGTTTGTGTGTGTGTGTGTGTGTGTGTGTGTGTGTGTGCGTGTGTGTCACACGTGATTCGACTGTAGCAACGGTTCTATACCGTGACCACGATTGAAGACAAGGCTATAGGTCGTAGGGAGTTTCGCCCCTAGAGACATCTGTGCATACTATTTATAGCACTTGTCCGTCGTTATGTTTCTTCAGGAAGCCTCGGCCCCACTCTTGCATCTTATTAAGAAGGGTGCCTGCAACGGCCATTCGAGGCAGTGCATTTGAAATGTATGTTGCTGAATAAATTATGCATCATTAACTGCTTGCGCATGGCCATGGCGCATCACACAGTGGTGCAGTGATAAGGGCGTACGGCATTTACGAGCCCACCGAAGAAAAATATTGTAATATCGAAGGTTTAACGTCCCAAATACCTATGAAGGACGCTGTAGTGGAGGGCTCCGGAAATTTTGGCAATCTATAATATTCTTCAACGTCGCTCATGCTTACGAGCCTCGGGCATTTCGCTTCCATCGAAATGCGACCACCGGGGTCGGAATCGAACCCGCGACCTTCGATTCAGCAGCCGAGTAGCTTAGTCCCTGATCCACCATCGCGTCGAAGTGATGAAATAAAACGCAACATTTTAATGAATCGTGGGGAATTCCTACTGGCCGTGCATGTATAGTATCGCTGAAGCTAAGCTAGATGTGACAGCAACATAAACAGATTATCTTAAATATTGCATTACGCACTGTAAGTCGCATGGACCCCTCATAGACATAGTCGCCATGCAATGGTGGCAATATTCGCTCGTGGCAAGCAAGTCCTACTGTGCCCAAATGATTCCGCAGTTGCTCCTGCATGCCTCGCTTTTGAGGCCGCACGACGTCGGAGCCGTTCCCATTTGGACGTGTTCTGCTTTAATGTCACGAAGCGACATCCCCGCGTGCGTATACTTGTTTCCCGCCTTTGCTGAGTATTTTAACGCTCCGCAGAGTTTGCCTCCGATTGCTTATTGTAGGGGAATGTTTCTCCCAGCTTCGCAATCAAAAAGTGGGTCGAGGACTGCCGCCGTTCGTTTTGTTCACTTTATAATGAAGTGATGTTATTCTCATACGACAACAAAACCCGGATTATAGTCGCGCGTTTGGCTTTGAGTTTTTGCGTAGGATAAGGTTGTCCTATGTACGGCTAGTCAGCGCGCAAGATCTAGATTTCGTTTATGAAAGGTTTCTGCCAATCGAAACGACATTACAAAAGAGGCGTCGAATACATATCGTGCTTGCTTGGTCTCCCGAATCTAAAAGCGGCAGGTACATACATACGTAACGAGACACTTTCATAGCGGGATTATCATAACAGGATAACAGTCATCAATGTACCCGTCAAGGTGGGGCAGTGGTTACCGCGCTTGGCTGCTGACCTGGAGGTCGCGGTTTCGACTCCGGTCACGGCGGTCACATTCTGATGGAGGCGAAAATTGTGTAGGCCCGTGTGCTCTGATTTCGGTGCACGTTAAAGAACTTCAGGTCGTCAACATTTCCTAAGCCCTCCACTACGGCGTCTCTAATATTTATATGGTGGTTTTTGGACATCAAACTCCCCATAACAGTCAATCAATCTTGTACGATTTATGCGCAATCTGTGTAGTCCCATAGTCAAAGGCTAGTGCGGGTCCCATTCAGAAACATACACCACCAATACTGTATTAGTTACTATAAAGATAACCAGAGGTAGGAAATTGAAAAAAAGATATCGTTATGCAAAAAATAACGTTTGACTACTAGCAAAAGTCACCTGAATTCGATTAAATAAAAGGAAAAAAAACATGATTAGTCGTAAACGCAAAAAAAAAAAAATGCTAGCTAAATGTGGTACACAGTTCGGCAGAGTGAAACTTTGAGTTACAAGTAATCGATGTTTGCTAATATTTTAATCGCAGCTTTTTTATTACTATGGAATGCACAGAGTTTCTCGAAATTAACTAGAGGGGACCCTGGCGCTGCGATCGTTTAACGACCATGGGAATGATAGGTAGTACACGGATTTGTCTAGTTTTGTACTTGTGGGCGGTGAATCACACTTTGGCTTCGTTTATTGCTGTGTTTCGGTTTTGCTTCAAAGGAATGAACGAACCCTTTTGAACTTCGTGACTCCGTTTGAAAAGGTAAGCCTAAAAAAAAAAAAAGGTGGTGAAGCACAACCGCTGATCATTTGCTGATTTTCGTTTCGTGATAAAACAGCTCCAAGCCACATGAACTCACCCGGAGCCAGAAGCAGGCCAGAAGTACAAAGATTGGACAAATCTGTGTATCACCCATCATTCCCATGCTCGCTGAAGAGCCGTGTGTTGCAGCTCCCATAGACACTAGCGCCAGAGTTCCCTCTAGTGTACATTAGGAAGCTCTACGATGGAATGTAATCTTTCTATTTGTCCACGTTCATCTGATTCTTCGTCATTTCATGCGTACGGTGGCGCTTGCGTCTTGCATGACCCTCAATACAACAATCTGTGCAAGACTGAGCAGAAAACTACTTAAGTTGAACTCCCTGGCGATGTGGCATGCGTAGACGTTCGCACGAGGGTGGGAGGGGCTGATGTTCGGTATTATAACCCCAATGACCGCATCCGTATGTGGAGCGAAATGCAGAAAGAAAAAGGGGGAGGGGGAAGGGCAGGACCTTCTTCAATGTGATTGTCGAAGTCAATGTGACTTTAAAGCGTGCAGGTAATGTATAGTGTGCACGACAATGTGTACTTATTTCATATATATAATTTTGTACATTGTTACGAAGGGGCTGGTCACTTTAGCCAAACCACTGTTATGACGGGCAATGTCTCACAGCGGCTGTGCCTGCACACGGTGGCCGATACTAACACCCGTATTCACAAACGCTCCTCAACTCGACTTTCACCCTTCACTTGACTGAGTTAAATACCGCGCAGCTGCTCGGCTGAAAATGATGCTGCGCTGCTCAAGAATCGCACCACATTATCGATAGTACGCAGTGACTCGCCGCGCCTGGAGAGGGCGCTTCCATCGGCTTTCTCAGGTGAAGGTGAAGAGTTGAGTGAAGGGACGTTCTAGAATACGGAAGTAAGTTCGTAATGGTGACGCAGCGTTTTTGAAGCGTGAGTGGTGTGCTTGCGTCGTTTAGGCGCACGTAACACGTAGTTCGGCCACCACACCGGTACGACAGTTGTTGTCTCGTCGCTATACACCCTAAGAGGTAAAGGAGGAAGCCTGAGGGGCATCGAGGTTGCTCCTTCAAAGGAGTAACTAACCTACCACACCCATTGCACCATTTCGGAAATAACTGTGGACGAGTAACTGCGTGCTTTCGCGGTTACTCCTGAAAGGAGCAACGGTTATCTTGCGCGAAAGAAAAATCAGGTTTTGGTTGACTTGACTAGACTTTCGAACTGCGTGGAGGCATTTGATTAGATGCACAATCGATGTGCAAGCATCACGCTCAGAAATCAATTTCGGGAAATTTGCAGCAAACACACGGGATTCGGACTCAGGACCACTCCTCCACTACAATACACCGCGCTATGGCACCGTCTGAAAGGAAGCAGGCTTGTAATGGGAACAATAGGTCGTTTCCATACGGTATGAACATTCCTGCAGTTGCTAAACACACACACACGCACACACACACACACACACGCACACACACACACACACACACACACACACACACACACACACACACGCACACACGCGCGCGCGCGCGCACGCACGCACGCACGCACACACACACACACACACACACACACACACACACACACACACACACACACACACACACACACACACACACACACACACACGCACGCACACACGCGGGTGCTTTACTCCACAAGGAGGAAAGTGTCCCTTGCCATGCCATGTGCTATCTCATGTGCACATTTCGTCTTTTGGAGGAGCAAAGATCCCTTTTTGGGTTAACTCTGCAGTTCCTCTGGAAGAAAACTTTTTAGAGTGTAGCGCTGTTAAAGTTACGGTTCCTCACTCTGTATACAACTTCACTTCCGTTTTATGACTTGATACTCGCGCATTTACGTAATAATCTTTCCCTTGCGCCTACACTCTTAAAAAAAAGTTAGTAAAAAGGTAGCAACTGCATGCAAATAGTTAGTAACTGCAGTGGTTACTACCTTTCTTCGACCGTTACTACCGTTTTGCTACATGTTTACTACCTACGTTAGTAAACAGTTACTACCTGCAAGCGTTACAAGCTTTTTGCGACCTCTATACTACCTACGTTAGTAAACAGTTAGTAACTTAAATGAAAAAGGTAGTAATTGCAGCCGTTACTACCTTTTTTGCCCCGTTACTACCTCTTTGCTACCCGGCTTTTGACTATCTATTCCAATATAGTGTGTGAATGCGATTGTGATAATTTATGAGAGGAATCGTCTCAATGTACAATCATTACACAGAAAAATGACGCAGAAGGTGCCCATAGATCAAGAAAATACATTTTGTTTTAAATTACGCAACCGAGATATGTAAACGTCATTCTGATATTGTCGCAACGAAGAAGTACAAGTTAACGAACCATGCATAAGCAAGTGCTACACGTATCGTAATAGACAATCACAACATACTTAGTAAATTACAGCACTTATTAACAAGACCGGCAGATCAAAATAAGCAGATGGTCACAATTAGCCTCGAGGATAGTCCCAGTTAATCCACTGCGGTGCGTCTCCAAATATTATCATTGTTTTGGCGCACCAAATCACTAAAACAGTTATTACCTTTTAGACGCAGTTATATGAGTCATGTGAAGTATGCAGATGCACTAGGAATGAGTTCGGTACATTGCTCCGGCCACTGTACATAATGCCTTTTTGTGGCTATTTTATAATAAATAAATATGATATATAATTTTTTATAAGCATGTCCAATTAAAAGTCTTGTGCTACGTCACCAAACACACGTAACCAGGTAGTAAAATACAGTGCTTTAGGTTCAAACTTGTTATAATTCATCCTGAAACGCAAGTGCTCACTTGTGCCCGACATGCCCCTGCCAAGTAGGGGCTATATATACCCCACGCTTACTTCTTACTAGATGCATACGTAAAAAATAGTAAACTTCGCTCGCTCTCCGGGGCGCTGATGCTGGTCACAGTGCAGCACGGCCACGAACACTGAACCATGTGAGATCCCGGATTGAATCTGCACGTGTTTCAATGAGGTTAATCAGCCAGCCGTTCCAAGCATTCTAAACAGATACGACTCTTGACGTGTGGCCACTCACAAATACATCCCCTGATGTCTTGAGGCACGTCACTTGTTCTTTGAAAGGTCTCACGTTGCGAATGTGATGAACAAGCTTTGAAACAACCCTTGTGCTGTACAAACACTTATATACACATAACCAGTCAACCTGCACAGGTCGTGATTCATCCTTTGGACATGAATCATCGAGCAGTTCATACAGAACGTCATGGTGGATTTCTGAATTGCATATGATTCTCCCATTGGCATGGTTTCAGTACACCTGAGCCAGCCACCGCTTTCACACCCACTTGCACCTGATGGGACTCGCGCCATCCATTTATGCCAAGATGGGCAGCACAACCTCGTTTGGCACAACATTCATGGTTGCTTGTACTGTCACCACGTTTCGGCGTGATCGCTTGTTGGCGTGCGAAATAACCTAGCCGTAATGAACAGATGCGGAGTCTACAAGCGAAAATTAAAAGTTGAGCTCGTTTGCGCCTAAGTTGAGCAAGTGTTCAAATCGTCAGCATCGGCGCACCGGAGAGCGAGCGAGCGTAAAACTTTTTTGGTCTATGCATTCTTCGCGTTCATGGCACACCCCGCTTCTTAAGCGAATTTGTCTAGTTGTAAGACATTGATTAGGCAAAATTAACAGTGGAGAAATAATATGCCAAAATGCATGACCTGCTTAGTATCGGTTACTACTTTTTTCCCTTTAAACCTTTAAAAGTTACTACCAATGGGTCATAACGGCTAGGGTAGTAACAGTTACTAATTGCTGGTAGTAACAGCAGAGGTAGTAACGGTTACCACCCTCACCGTTACTAACTGCGCTTACTACCAGGGTTGTAACATATGTGACAAACCATTACTACCCCAAAGTTAGCAAGTACTACCACCTTTTTTCTAAGAGTGTACGCTCTTTATGAGCCTACCACTGCGCCACTGTTTTTTTCAGCATGCACGAGAAACTTGCCAGTCACGGCGGTCGTTTACATGAAGCACGACGCCGCGCTGTTATCTTTTCGTGCCTGCTCTACAGAGCGCGACAAAAAAAGGTTCGCACTGTCGCTAATCGTTTTCTCCAAGATGTGAAGATCTACTTGGCCGTAAGATTTCGTTGAAAACAGGCTTGTCGACGTAAAATACCGACTGATATTTTGTCGGGAATGGCTCAAGTGTTTGCTCTTGACGGCCTCTTAATAAGCGAGGGCAGAAAGAAAAAAAAAAAAACCTCAAGAGTGAATAGGCCCTCTAAAGAATGAAAAAAAAAAACTACGCACACACACACACACACACACAAAAAAAAAACGAGACGTACCGCCAGACTGGCGGCGATAGCGCCCAGATATCGTCGCATTCGTGACTTGCAAATTCTTGCTGCTTCTTGCCTGCTGAGTTTCGCTCGTGTCTCACGCCACGCTTTACGTCACGATAAGACGACGAGTCCTCGCGATAACGCGAAGCTGTCGCTTAAGCGTCAAGATCGAGCTTGGCGGTGTTCGCGACAACAACCCTTTCAAAAGCGCAACGAGCGTGCTGCATGATGCCGCGGCCAAAGCGATAAACCCGTAGATATCGCGTTGCTCGCTCTCTGCGAATGATGCCCGGTGGCAGCTGAAGGCGTGCTGCGGTATGCTAGTCCACTCCACACTCTGGTTAGCCCCATCACCGACGGCCGTTAGTGCAATTCATTCTTGATCGTCTTCATGCCATTGGTAGTGTCTTCGTCGGATCATAATGACCTCCTTGAGGACTTCGCGCCGTCCACCACAGTGCTATCGTGCTGGACTGCTGCCTAGAGAGACGCGGACATGATCCAGGCCGCAGCGGTGGCATTTTGATGTAACCGAAATGCCCACATGCCCGTGTACTGTGGGATGACGGTGCACGCTAAACAACACCGGATAATCGAAATATCCGGAGTCCTTTACTTCGGCGTCCTTCGTAGTTGCATCGTTGTCTTCGAACGTTAAACTCCTGATATTATTATCAAGGACTGCACTGGCTTTTTGTTTTATTACAATAATTGTCGTGGTTTTAGGGTTGCGAAACTAGGGCACCACTATGAGAGACGACGTAGTAAAAGACTGTGGAAATTCCGAACACCTGCTCTTTTTTGTTGTTAACATGCTCCTAAATCTATGCGAATGGGCCAATGTCATTTTGCCTGTATCGAAATGTGGCCGCTGTGGCTGTGGCTAAGATTTTATCCCATGACCTTCGGGTGAGCTGTCGAGCTGCATAACTAATTACTATAGGCCACAGTGGTAGGTGTGGTTTTGCGGTGAGGCCCCTTTGTTTGATGTCGCCGTAGAAGCTTTGGGCTTATATAAGCCCAAAGCTTCCCACTGCTCAACCATGCTCCACTGCCCAACCAAGCAACCGACCACATATATGGTCGGTTGCTTGGTTGGGCAGCGGGGTTTAACATCTCGAAGCGATTCAGGTTATGTCAGACCCCGTTGTGCTGGGCGCCGGATAACTTTGACCCCTTGGTGTTCTTTAACGTGTACTGTTATCGCACAGTGCACACGGGCGCCTCCGTCAAAATGCAGCCGCCGCGGCTGGTTTCAAACATGTGTCCTTGCGGTTGGCGGTAGCGGGAGAGGCGTCAAGCTGCAAAGTGCTGGTCGACTCCCTGCCACGACGGCAGTGTTTCAAGGATGGCGAAGTGTTGAAACACACGTGGACTTCTTTATGGTCGGGTGCACGTTCATGATGCTCGGCTCGTAGAAATATGTTCGGAGTCTTTTCACCATGACGGTGGACCTCAAGATAACCTCTTTTCCCATCTGTAGCGCGTTTCCCATTTTCTGTTATTTCGGAACATTCTGATTAGCCAACCCCTGACGCTCGTACTTTTTTCCCTCTGCTATTCTCTTTATTTTGTTATGATGGGAAATAACTTTTAAAATCTAATTTATGACGGATATTGTAATTCAGGGGAACCTTATGGGAAAGGTATGTGACACACAGTGACGCAGCGAATTAAGTCGGTAGTTAAGTGACGTGACTTCTGGTGCAACCTGTCAAGGCAGCAGTATATATAGTTAACGACGAGTATACTGTCCCAATACTGTTTAGATATAATGACAAAACTTTTCAGTTTGAATACCGGCAAGATTCATGGCACTTCATGTTCTAGGTGCACCTGAATCCACCGAGGACTCTGACGGGTGATCTTTGTTTTTAGCGACTGTTTTTCGAACTGGTGCGTCACTGCGACTCTCATAAATGATTTACCGTTAGACACAGAGCCGCGCGCTGGTCTGTCTACTGTCACGGCTTAATTGAGCAACTGATTGATGGAGTTCAATGTCCCGTAACAACATGTAGAAGTTGTGAGGGATGCCGTGAAATGGAGCGCTCAGAATTATTTTTGAATACAGCAGGGCCTTTGACAATTCACCAAAAGCGTTGCACATAATCGCGTACTTACATTCTGTTCCCGCCGCAGTGTAACCGCTCATGGCAAGAACTGAACCCAGGA
The DNA here is from genome assembly GCF_013339725.1 of Rhipicephalus microplus. Lineage (NCBI taxonomy): Eukaryota > Metazoa > Arthropoda > Arachnida > Ixodida > Ixodidae > Rhipicephalus > Rhipicephalus microplus. Next base: position 17,869,639 of record NC_051173.1, read on the forward strand.
CCTTATGCTAGCAGTCCACTGCGCAGCTTATTGCGGGCGCACGTCGCTCCCATGCTCGCACATAAAATGCGCAAGGGACTGCTGAAGCTGAAGTGTGTGTTGTTTTGAAAATTTTTGCCTGCAAGTCTTCGTTGACGGCGAAGGTAAACCAGGGGCCATTTGTTAGTTAACAAATTACTAAGGCAAATGCCTTAGACGCTTCATGAAACTAGAAAAATGAGATTTGGCGTCCCGTGGCGTCGGCTTCAACAAGACCGAGTGATACAAAAAGGTATCACAAGAAGACGTCAGCATGCGACATCATCATGACGTCACAGATTGTCAAGGTATATGAATGTAATGTAAGGTATATGGAATGTAATTCCTGTGTTTAAATCGGGTAATAAGCAACTCATTTCTAACTACAGGCCTATTTCATTAACGTGTACCTGTTGCAAGCTTTTAGAGCACATAATTCATAAGCATGTACTTCAGCACCTCACTAATAACAACTTATTGTCCCGTAATCAGCATGGCTTCCGCTCTGGTTTTTATACAACTACACAGCTCATTGAATTCACTCACGACATCGCTTCGGCTCTTAATACTCGAGGACAGGTTGACGCCATATTCATAGATTATAGCGAAGCATTTGATATGTCACAAAAAACTTCTTACTAGACTCAGAAGTATTATTAACGATGACAAAATAATAGGCTGGATAGCTGATTGGCTACGTTTGAGGTCACAATTTGTTACGTTTGAGCATACGCAGTCATCGTCGTGTGCAGTCATTTCCGGGGTACCACAGGGCTCGGTGCTTGGGCCCCTATTGTTCATTATTTATATTAATGATGTCACACAGGTCATTAAGGACACACCGGTGAAGCTGCAATTGTACGCTGACGACTGCGTTTTATATACTAGCGTAAATAATGCTCATGACCAAGATGTTCTGAACAAAGTATTTTCGTCTTTTTGTGGTTGGAGCGCCACGTGGCAAATGAACATTAATTACCAAAAAACTGTTCAAATGACAATTACTAATAAAAAAACAGCCGCTAAGGTTTAGTTATAGTTACAATGGGCACTACCTAAACTCTGTTAATACATTCAAATATCTTGGTGTTACCTACACTCAAAACCTAAAGTGGCACCATCACATTGAAACAATTTGCGCTAGAGCACTTCGAAAACTGGGATACATAAAACGAACACTCAAGCACTCTACCAAGGACTGCAAATTAACGGCGTATAAATCGCTCGTCCGACCATTGCTAGAGTACGTCTCAGCGGTATGGTCACCCTATACTGCACTTGACATAAATATGCTCGAGGGCATACAGAAAAAAGCAATACGATTTATATTTGGCCGGTATGACCGCAATTTTTCTCCCTCATCTCACGCATGCTCATTGTCGTTAGAACCCCTTGCTTTCCGACCCACACTTGACCGCATCACTCTGCTACATAAGATTGTACGCAGCCGCAGTTGCATTGAAACACCGATTACTTTTTGTGATTCAGCACGACGAACCACGCGCCGATCTCACCCACTCAACATTGTTCCCTTCCAGGCATTTGTAAATTGCTTTAAGCATTCCTTTTTTCCAGCCGTTGTTGAGATTTGGAACAACCTAGATGGTTCCCTACGCGAAAAATCAATTGAACTGTTTTTGAAAGAACTGCCTAACCATATTTTGTAATATGTTTTAAATGCTTTGTATGTTTCTTTGGTATTGCTTAATGTATGTTCGTTCCTTTTCCTAATGTACCCACTTCTGCTATGTCTCGCGTATCGAGACAGCAGTATCTGCAAATAAATAAATAAATAATGTCAACATTGCGAGACAGTGGCATCATACTTTCACATGGCATTTTCTCTTCATCAAAAAAAAAAAAAGTACCGATCACAGAGGCAGTGCAAAAGCGTTAGGTGCAGAAAGATTTTATATGTTGGGTGGTGGAGCGGATTAGTATATCTATTGAGAGGAAAAAAAAAAAAAGGATTTCGCTTTTGAATCGTCTTAGGCGAATGTATAAGGTACCTCTGAGTTTTTATAGTGTAGGTAGGATAAACTTTTTATATAAATTCGGGAGATACCACGCACCTTAGCAATCGACGTTATGCGAAGCATGCGGAGGGAAGGTGACTGTGTTGTAATTCGACTATTAAAAAAACATTTATTTTGATTGCCTATTTTTGGTAGGACAACTTTCTCCATGAAACTTTTGGGGAGGCCCGTATCCTTAGGAAAGTGTCCCCACTCTCTCCCCCGGCTTCGAGCTTGCTAACAGCTTTCACAAACAACGAGCCAATAAGAAATACGTCGAATAATGTCGCTGTTGACACCACGGTCATACCTTGCCAGTAAAAAGAAAAAAAAAGATAACTTTGGAGCACGCTGATGTAGGATTAGTATTACTCGAATAAACACGTTGACGAAAGCTTTTATAGCGTCTTCTTGACCTTCGTTAGCAGCCAGTAATTTACCGCGCCTTCGCGCACATTTGCACGCACATAGAGGTATCGACTGCGATGGGTAATTTCCAAGGCTGGAGATGGTGAGGCACGATTGCTGAACTAACTACTATGGTGTTATGACTGCAAAAAACCGCAAGCAGTGAGAGACGCGTGGCAATCTGTTATTGACCAGCTGCGATCATACAACAGTTAAGCCACGTATCATTAGAGCCACATGCATGTACACGTGGGAATAGCCCATCTCCAAAGGCGGTAAAAACCGCTTAACTTGTGGACGTTAAATGAACTCTTATAGCTTTCAATGTGCTGTCGTTGCTCTGTTGATTGGAGGAGGCGGCGAAGCGTTAAGACTATCGTATGCAACTTTCGCCTGTACGTACGCTTCTCCGGAGAGACGCTTGAAGCTTGCGCGTTCGAAAGAAGAGCCGACCGTGAACGTTTCGAGTGTCATTCGTTAGGAAGCACGTGTGGGGCCATCCGGTGTGTACCGGTGACTCTTTGATGAGATGACCGACTCTCGGGGGCGCCGTCCTTGTATTTCCCTTACGGTCGTGCACGTGACGACCGGAGACATCTTAGACAGTGCCGATTGCACGAGGCGTGTGATTTGTCTCTGTTCGCGGAGCTTAGAGAAATCGCGGGTGTCAAGCGCACTTGCTTTGTTATAGTTTGGTTTCGCCAATTTAAGATTGAGTGTAGTTGTTTGCGAGACGACTCTACGCAGTTAGTAATTTATATATTCTCTACGAAAGAGAAATATCCATTGATTTTATGCATACCGTATGTTAGTTATGAAAAAGAAGAGCTGGAAAAAGGTTTGAATATTCGTCGATAACATTTAAAAATGAAGAAAGAAATGCAGTGTTTTCTTTATTGACCATGCTTCCTAAAATTATAAGCGATAATTATTGGACTGTGAAAGTGGTGAGCCCATAATAATAGTATATGGTTATGATACGACGTGTCAACCCCTGAAATATATACGCATCTACGTGTCATCTTCACCATCTAGGTGGGTCAGTCCACCAGGAAGATGAACCGACACACACGCATCTACGTGTCATCTTCACCATCTAGGTGGGTCAGTCCGCCAGGAAGATGAACCGACACAACGAGAACAATTTGGAGTTCTTAAACTTGTTGTCACGGTAAAAAAAAAGGCAAATGTAAAAGTGACAAGCGCACAGCGTTGACAGACGATCACGATCTCAGAACGCTCTACGCATTCTACTTGAGGCCCGTATCTAGCCTATAAAGACCCCCAACGGCGTCCCGGTGGGGCACTCTTAGTGATGCCATATAGCTAACGGAGACGTCTTGCCGAACTGTGTGTTCCATCCCGTGCTTCCATTCCGGCCTCTGCACAATGCAGCCTCCGCAATCGGGAATCGAACCTATAAGCCCTCCTAGTCTGCAGCTATACTCAGACTGCTGACACCGCAGGTGATGTTTTTGCTTCATTCATGTCGATCCCGCACCGCACTCTCACCGCTTAGTCTTCAAGTTTATCCCTGCGCTTAATGGTCAAAAACCATCGCCGTAAATTTTTCACAGATAAAGTAGATAATCGTTCACAGTCAAGATATTAAATTGTTAGGACACGCTGGAAGCAACTAATATTGACACTAGCAGCTCTCGATGTGCTCCTCCGTTACTTGAGCCGGCTTGGCCAGACCGTACCACACATATCTTGGCTTTTTGATACTGCACACCGCGAGATACTGTAAGGCTATGTTTGTGATAATGCCTAGGTGTCTGCAGACACTCCGGCTGCACGCAGTGTGTGACGATGACCAAATAAATGGCACTTCTCTGTGGTACTTCATTTAGAGACGCAACATTAGAGACAGATTTGGTAAATATTTCCGCCTCTCCTTCGATTTCTCTCGCTTCCTTTTAGTTTTTTTTTTGCGGGCACAATGAGTGAAACAGTTCACTCGGGAATGTCTAAAGCCAATTCCCAAAATAGGGAAAACGAAATGGTGTTTTTTTGTGCTCGTAAATATGGTGCATAGGGCACAAAGGAGGGCTGCGCGTACGAAACTTGCCAGAACAACGTATACTTGTGAGACATTTGGGAGTATTCTGGGTGTCCTTTTTTTTTCTTGCAACTTAACATCCATTTGGATTGATTTCTTGTTCGCTTGACTGTTATACATAACCTGTTCTATAAACGTTGATGGTAGCCACCAGACATGTCGGAATGCGATGTGGCAAAACTGGCACTGCGAACCATTACGGTAGTGCGTGTCCTGGAAACCTTATAACTTTTGATAAGGATAATAGTTATTCACGACGAGTTCGATGGTTTCAAACGACATTTGTTTGGAAAAGTGGTGGTGTGAAGCAATCGTAAAGCCTGTGCGAAATTGTCCCAAGATTTGTCGCAAGCGCAGTAAAGCTGCTGAGCCTTTGTACAGACTTATGATTGTCTTGCACTGCAATTACAAAGTAATGTCAGGAAACTGTAATGTGAAGATGATCCGCCGTCAGCCCCCTTCCGTTGCTCTCAAACCTCCTTTCGTCTGCGAATTCGAACATCTCCGAAGTGACCAAAACAGAACGCTAGAGCCGATCAACATGAAGCTACTTAAAAAAAAATAAAGGAATGCGTGACCGCGATCTCCTGCTGGGTTATGTAATTGACGTCATCATTGACGTCAAAAGAGATCGTGGTTTAAAAAATAAAGAAACTGCAGGAGCGGATATACCAGTCGCGCGATAGTTGACGCGTCCCCTTTCTTCACGATTGCTTTCTGCGGGTTACTTTGAGCGTGGACGTTTCGGAAAAACAGCGTGGACCCTCTCCAGCTTCTTTCCGGAAAAAGAATTTAGGTTCGGTAAGCAAGTGTATTTGTGCGTACTCTGGTGCCGTGAACTCTCGATCACAGTCTCCCGTACTCGAATAGTTTACAGATGGGGAAGTGATAAGAAACACACACGCACACACACACGCACACGCACACCCACACACACGCGCGCGTGGATCTAGAGAGGGCGCTTTGCACTGAAGCGTACCTAGGTGGAATCCGAGGTCAAACGACGATGCGGGTCTATCTTTATGTGGTGAGGTCGCCGCTTGAAGATTTTCCAACTTTAAGAGGCACCGATCAGGTTCGGCATACGTGTCGCGGGATATAAATACTGCCTCCGTACCAAGCAGTAAGGATGGTGATATATTGTTTAGACAACACTTTTTTTTGTCTACTCTTTATTTAGCCTCCCCAACGTCCAGACTTCGTAAAATGCTACGCGCTTACAAAATGGTAAGTGGCGTGCAGTGATGACGTCAAGGAAGCTCTTCGGCAAACTTTCGTATTCTGCCAATGTATCCCCCCCTTCCATGGTAAAGGGCACGCAAACAAGATATAGCCTCAATTTAAATGTTTTAAAATTACCCTCTTTGATTTGTTCCACTATCCAGTAGGATGTAGCAGTATACGCCCTTGATTTCCAGACGCCACTTGAGGAGGAAAAGGTTTTTTTATTGCAGCTAACGTCTTTGCTTAAAGCCACGCTTGAAGGATTGTGGCTGTCGTTCGCACACGGCATTTTGTCGCGTGAAAAACGAGGGCAAATGACCGCGACTTTCGTCACTTTGTCTCAGCGACTGTAGCTTACTGCATACGTCCGCGGGATCCCCGCTGTATAAAGCACTGTTTGATTAGATATGTAGACCAGCGTTGTCGGCAGTTCCAAGTTACACTCTTCTTCGGGGAAGAAACCACATTGCTGTACTCAGAGTGTTGCCATTACTTCGTTTACGATCTGTAAGTGTCATGGTCGAATGAAGCAGAAAGATAGGTGTCAGCAGTAGTAACATGTCGTCCTCACATAAAAAAAAAAAACGGGCCAGATAGTAGACAGAGAGCCCCGCCGCGGTGGTCTAGTGGCTAAGGTACTCGGCTGCTGATCCGCAGGTCACGGGATCGAATCCCGACTGCAGCGGCTGCATTTCCGATGGAGGCGGAAATGTTGTGGGCCCGTGTGCTCAGATTTGGGTGCACGTTGAAGAACCCCAGGTGGTCTAAATTTCCGGAGCCCTCCACTACGGCGTCTCTCATAATCATATGGTGGTTTTGGGAAGTTAAATCCCACATATCAATAGTAGACAGAGAAAGACAAACTTTGAATTGCAAGCATCCTCTCCATATTCTAAACTTTGTTGTTGCCTTTTTTTGTCGCTATTTACGGTTCAAGACACTAAACACTGCAAAGTCACTACTGCCAGAAATACCGGGCGTGATGATTACGACAAAGTAATTACGTCGCACACGCATTCCACTTTTGAAGAGCTGAGGCTGCTGATCCGAAATGAGGTAGTTCAATCCCAGCCATGGCGGTCGCATTCCGATAGAGGCGACATGCTATAATTCCCGTGTACAGTGCCATGTGACTTAAACACCTGACTATTGAAAATTCTGTAGCTCTCCACTATGGCATGCCTCGTAATCACATCGTGGTTTCCGCACGCAAAACCTCAAAAGTTAGGCTATAGGGCTCGCGCGAGTAAAAAAGAGAAGCTGCATGTGCGTAGCCATGTCATAATTTATTTTACGCAGCATCAAGAACCGTGTAATTCATCCACTTATTCCACGCAAAAGTTAGAACACGCAATTTGCTAAAAGGTCACCAAGTGCAGCCACCGTTAGAATTATTCCCGTCATTTGATGCACTGTTATGGATGCACATATACGAGCAGGCCATTCGCCAATCCGACGAAGCAGTTCACGCTACTCCTTCTACCTTGAGCACCCATGCCCACGGTGTCGGCAGGATGTCCGGCGTCAAAGGTGGCAGCGTGACCACCAACGCCCGTGCGCCGCTGCTGTTCTTCTGCGCGACGCTGGACAGCCGCAGGTTTGGAACTCCGAGCATGGTGATGTTAGCTCCTTGAGTCAACTCCAAGGCACCCAGCGTGAGGTTGCATCCTCTGGGCCACTTCAGTATGAAAGCGTACACGGTGGATCTAGCGGACGCCTGGACGCCGGGCTTCGACGTGTACCAGACGTGGGAGGCCAGCGGGTCCTTCTGGTGTTTCCACGGTCGTGAACCGTACACGGCTTCTCCGTTCACGTCGAGCCACGCGCCGAGCTGCGCAAGGCGCTCTTCGAACGCGGCCGAGATGGTACCGTCGCTGCCGGGCCCGATGTTGAAGAGCAGGTTGCCGTTGCAGCTGACCGTGGACACCAGCTCGTGAATCAGCTCCTCGATGGTGAGGTATTGAGAGGCACGAATGTTGCGGCGGTAGCCCCATGTACCACCGGTGTTCGAATCGCCTGCGTGAAAAAAAAAAAAGGTTTGCCGAGAAACTCGATTTGATGTTCTTGAGTTGAGACAGGTGATAATAGTCTCAGGAGGTGCCAGAGAAAGAATAAGCTCCTGCCCAGGCAAATGACATCGGTTTGTACCACTTGTTGACATTTATCCATGGAAAATGGAGTGCCTTTTCTCTGCTACTTTCTGCAGTAATAAATGAACGTTCGTATAGGATTGTGCGGTATAGGCTAGAACCACGTTAATTGCGCGATGAATGAAAGTTACTGTCGGTTGCAAAACTGACAGGCAGCATCAATGAGGGTTTATTCGAACTGCTGGATCTCTTGCTGGTGGGCTTGGATCTTGCGTGTTTCGCGATTTTTTTCTTGTCGTAACTTTATTTGAACGTAAATGCCAACGTTTTACAAAGCAAGCAGCGCATGGCGCGTTTCATCACGCTTCAACCCCCCCCCCCCCCTGTCCGAGAACTCTGCTTCAGGTGTAGCGTTGCTGTGTCTTTTTTTATCGACATGACAAGATACCGGTGGCGCTGCGCCACTTGTAAGCGTCTCGGCATCCGACGGCTGGTGTAACAAAGGTACAGGAGCACTGACTTTTGTGTTTGTTTGTCTTCTATCGCCGAACACTTAAGCGCGTTGTACCGTGTGCGCCAGAAGTAATATATGAGGTCTCATTATCATGCGGCTTCAGCTACATCGGCCAGACTGGTAGGTGTCTGAAACTAAGACTTACGGAACTCACGACGAAGTTGGAGAGGTATCGTTACTGCGATCCTTTGGCGCATTGTCGTGAATGCGGAATAAAGAATGGATGGCCTGATAAACCATTGTATGGTTTGTGCGAGGTGGTAGCTTGGAATAGAAGCCAAGATGTGAGGGAGATAATAGAGGCGGATTTGATTATAAAGGCGGATGAGTCTTGTGTGAGCGCAATTTTATCCGTTAGTTTTTCACCTAAAAAAGCACAGTTCCTGAACATGTTCCCTTGATATCAGCATAACGTTTTTTCGACTTCATAAAGAAAGTTTTCATATCAAGCATTGCCGTGAATAAATGGTCAGTTGGAACTAAGTGCTTGCGTTGTCGTCACCTCCCTTGGCCCTTGTTTGCGCGCTTACCGAAGTGAACGACAATTGCTCATATGAGCTTGTACGGACCCTTGTCCAGCGGCATGGCGTTTTCCCACTTGTGGGGGACCAGTCTTCCCGGGTTGTAGTGGTCATGGCAGGCGTAGACGTCTCCGTGTCGGCAGCTGGTATTGACGCCCCAGCGGTCGTTGACAACTACGCTGTTCCGGACGGGACTGTCGTTGTACAGCCAGGCGAGGAAGTGCGTGCTGTTCCAGTACGTGTCCGGGGCCTCCCAGTCACCGTCGGACCAAATCACGTCTGGCCGGTACCTGCTCCCGGATGACCGGTGAAGGGCTCACCATCAAAGATGAACTACAGGTGACCAATCAAATGTGGCCATCATAGGTCACCACCAAGGTGACATACTCGGTTTGAGAGCTTGATTGGCGGTGTTTGGCTATTGCTGGTTATCATTAGAAGAGGAAATGACGAATCGAAGCCTAAGAATTTTCTATAAATCTGCCTCCCCAATCGCGATGCCTGTTCGACAGCGTGGGGTCGCTTACTCCGACGTGCTGTTCATAGTATTGCTACGTTGTAATAAGGAATGTTCATGAAGCTTGCCATGTTGTGTGGCTTTTCTAGAACACAGTGTAATTCGTAATTGCTGATAAATAGCTTAATGTGCCCTACCTCAGACGTTGTCAGAAACTATGACGTCAGGGAGAGTGGACGCGTTTACTTCAAGGCGGTGTCACCATTCGTCAGTTACTTTGTGCGTTTTCTTTGTTGCTTACTAGATTGGTATGTGGTGTTTAACGTCCTAAAACCACCATTTGGCTATGAGAGACGCCGTAGTGGAGGGATCTGGAAAAATAGAGCACTTGGGGTTTTTTAAGCTGCACCCAAATCTGAGCACACGGACCTACAGCATTTTCGCCTTCATCGAAAATGCCGCCACCGCAGCTGAGACTCGGTTCAACAACCCCTAGGTCAGCAGCCGACTACCTTAGCCACTAGAACACAGCCGCGAGGCCTTTGTTGCTCACTAAGTGTCTCCGTTAGGCAAGTGTGGGGTTATTGCTAATTTCAAATGGTAATTTACTAATAAAAGACAATTCATTTTATAAACCCTTTTTACATCGAAAACACGTGGTTTGTATTCAGAAAAGCATCTTAGGCTGGAATTTTTTGTAAGGAAAGTTTTTCAACTAATGGTCAGGCTGGTCGTATCATTAATTATGCTGGATGACCCATGATTATTTGCTTTTACCAACTGAAGGCTTCGTAAATTCGGTTCCGTAGCATTAAAAGGGACGAAGCATGAGGCAGATCGGTATTGCCAATAAGGACAGTTATGGGCAGTTTCATATGGACGACGTCGTATGTCTGCTCGAAACACGTACCGAACAGTGATAAGACCACCACAAAAATTATGCCACATTTGGGCCATTGATCCTTTCCATGCTACTCTTACACAGGGCATACAGTTGTTGCGGTGTTGACACTAACGGTGACGTATCATCGATGCCACCAAGAACGAAAGAGGAAAATAAACAAAAAAGAAAGATGAACGAAACCTGGCATGCTCTTCGCCGTCACTGCATTGCCATTTATCGCCACGATCGATAATCTCGTGCAATTGATGGTGATGATTCAGACATCAATACAATAGCGAGAACATAATCGTAACGAAATACATCAGCTGTGAACGGTGTACGAAGGTAACGGCGGACGACGTTGGAAGCGTATAAAACCGGAGAAAACGAAATCGCCCTTCGTCACCGTTCTTCTTTCCTTTTTTTTTCTTTCCTTGAGAACGTTGTCTTCTTATGGGTCACAGCGGCCGCATTTTCGATGGATGCGAGAATGCTTGAGGTCTGTGTGCTCATATTTATGCGCACGTTAAGGAACCCCAAGTGGTCGAAATTTCCGGCGCCCTCCACTACGGCGTGTCTCGGAATCATCTGATGGTTTTGGGATGTTAAAACCACACATATCAATCAAAGGAAGCAGGAATCGCCTTGTGGAATTCATGACAATAACAATTATTATTATTATTATTATTATTATTATTATTATTATTATTATTATTATAGTCTCTCATGTTATGTCACTGATTATGGCGATAAAAGTTGAGTGGAAGCTCGAATACTATTGACAAGATACTTCCAGGAGGGTGTCAGAATCGATACCCGTATGCTCTCCCAAGCCTTGGGCGGTGAAGATAAATTGATATGCAGCGATCATTTCCTTCTTCCATGAACAGTATCAGATAACAACGGCCCGCCTGGTTTCCACAATCACGGAGTTGACCATGTTTATTTGCGAGCGTCTCCGCGACTGCCGTACCTTCCTGAACGGGTCACTTTTAACGACGGGCACACGGCGGCACGTAGGCATTTTACGTGATGATGATGATTACTACACACGGTCTACGTTTGAAACGGTAACAAGTCAACGCACGTATGAACAAATAGCTGTGAAACAGTCGTGAGCATCGTGACGAAGTTTTGAAATTTGTAGTATATCTCAGAATTACGAGACATTTGAGACCCTGAGAGCTACGGTTTGCACCGCTGAGTTTGAGGAGGCGAGTACGACTCCCGTTTCACGGTAGCCGCGTTTTGATGGGCTCGAAATGTAAAGAAAATCCGTGCCCGCTTCATTTGGGTTAACATTAAAGAACCCCAGTTGATGAAATCAATCCGTCATCTTCCACTACGGCATGATTCACGATCATGCCGGGGTATTGGCGCATTAAGGGAGTACTGACAAGAATTTTAAATATTTTGGAATCGTTGCGCTAAATAGGAGCACTAGTCGTGAAAACTCTGGAACGAATGTTGTGGTGCGAGGAAATGCACCACATAAATTTTTTTTTATACTGCTACCTTGAATAGACACTACCGGTTTCGATTGTGAGGGGTGGCTTCTCCATGACGTGTCACGGCGGTATGACGTCACGGGTAGGTGAATTACTAGCGGCGGATCTGCCATCTGCTCGTGGCACACGTAAACATCAATGAGTACATTGTTCCCAGCCACCCTGACAGTGATTGCTGCCGGTTAAGTGGCATGCTGGACGTCGGAGTTTGCAAACTCAGTGGAACTTCGTTGACTCGTCGGGATAGTGTCTATAGCGCTGGGGCTGGCTCGCTGACGCTCAGCGATGTAAACTTTAAAATTGAAGAAAATATTTTGCACGGGTTGGCAAAATATTTTCTTCCCCCCACACAATCAGCACGGGCGCACATCATTAGTTCGGTCAGCCAGAACACATCCTCCGCCTACTGCAGACTCACGTCTCCACGATGTCCCTGAGTTCGGGCGTGACCTTGGCCCTGACGTAATGGTCGGTCGTCCAGCCGGCGTCCTTGTCTCGCAGGTAGAGTGGATTGAACCACTCGTAGAGGGAGTAGTACAGGCCGAACCGCATCCCGCCCGCCTCACGTACGGCACGGGAAAGTTCCCCCACTAGGTCCCGCCGAGGACCCACGTCCCTGGCGTTCCAGTTCCACGAGACCTTCGAGCGAGCGCATACGAGGGAACGCAGGAGAGAGCGTTTTAAGCAAACTTCGTGAAATGAAGCTCATCATAGACGGGACAACAAAGTGAGAAAGAGACAGGACTGAACCCGTCTTTCTCTTTTTGTTGTCCCGTCTAATGCGTTTAATTTCGCCAAGTATGCATCACGAATGGCCCGAAATTCTGCTTTTTTAAAGTACATTTTGAACGAACCTTCTAATGACGAATTCCGTTTGGAGAATAGGAGCACTCAAAGCACACGGGAAGTGTTCGCATCAGAGCCGGTGTGTTCCAGTGGTCGAACAGGAGGAGGTGTATTGCCATCCAGTGTCCAAGCGAGAGTGCTTTTTCGACGCCGACAGCAGCCAGGAGGAGTGAGCTCACCTCAAAAGCGAACTATAGGCGCAGTGCGACGAGAGTCATGAGACTTTTAAACGTCACGTTCTCTCTATAGTTAATAGCTTTGATTTTGCTTCTGCTGGCGAGCGTGGCGGCGTTGGTAGACACCACTGATATTGGCCAAATCGTTTGTACGGGTAGGGACGACGAAGGCTACGAAGTGTACGTAAACTACGATAGCTGGATCCGTCGTGGCGCAAACGAACGATGTAACTGGTAGCGAAAGTTGGCCAAGTTTGTGCTTTATGTTTGGCTGTAAAACTACGTAATTGTGATTTAGGATAATGGCGACTGACATAATTCACGCGTATTTCGCTGCTGCCACAGACAATGCGAGGGCTTCGAGTGTTTTGATCACATATGGTATATTTCTTCCCATTCGTCACCCTCTACTTTGCTCTCCGGAAGTGTGCCGCATTTCAATGGTAGATCAATTCAAATCAAACTTTATTTCTTCCACGAGTTTATATATATATATATATATATATATATATATATATATATATATATATATATATATATATATATATATATATATATATATATATATATATATATATATTATTTTCATGCAGCATAACACTTGTACTAATGCCACAGAACAATACAATTGTTACAAGAAATACTGTATAATACAATATGTATAGAATAAATCCTTCCGAAATCATGACAACAAAATGAGCTTCCCTTTACACAATTTTTAGGTGAACATATATAAATAGAGTGGCCCTGCTGTGGGTGCTCGGCCCGCCACTCTAATTCACTGCACGATGCCCCTCTTCCACAATTTCCTATTCCGCCTATAGTATGACAGTTTCGGTTTCTTTTTCGCCAAGCCGCTTGCAGAATTTTCCCGTCGCTTGTCGCGTTTTTCGGCTTATTTTCATGGTGGAACAATTTCGCATACTGTGGAAGTGTTCGATTTTGGCCCGGCCTGCGTTTTCGCGAATTTGCCACGTTTTATGGTGTCTCTGATCTCGGGACCGAAGAAATGAAGACTGTAGCTGAGGTGTCGTCAGGTGATTAAATCCATCAAAACGATTGTTTATATTTCAATGACAAGCGTGGATGATGTGGGGGAAAGCAGGTGCAAGTCGATATCTCCTCTCTCTCTCTCCCCAATTCCAACGAATAAGGAAAAAAAAAGTAAAAGACGTATATGTTAGCGATTTGTTAGGCAAGGTACAATGTTTGGCCAGTCGTTCTGAAGCTGTAAATGGCTGTCATCATAACCTTCGTGCCAGAACCATTCGCGCTAACAGTGGCTAATTGATAAGCGTTGCATAGAAAAAAACACACACCCACACAAGCACTGAAGCAACGAACATAGAAATGAACAAGAATACCTCAGATGTACCGAGATTGGCATTAAAACCGCCTGTGTAATATACGCACGTGGCTCAAGAACTGACTGTGCTATTTTGAAGCTCCGTGATGGGCTGCTTCATTTTCTACAATATAACGTGGTGGGTGAAATTAAAGTGGCCTTAAATGGGCCATGAAGTGTCCTTCAACATAAAACACAACTTTGAGGTCAAATATGCAACAATTGGAGACAACACTACGATAGAACTGTGACAGCACTGTGGCAGTGTACAGCTGGATAACGACGATGACCTAGAGAATACAATCATTGTTTTGTCAAGAAACCCACAGACATTAATTTGGTTCGTTGAAATATGTGAGGTCGCTACCGAGAGGTCTACGATAAATAAGGCCTATCCATTGAAAAAATAATAAGCAGGCTGCTCGGTCACGTTCTAATATTAAATGTATATCAATTGCGTAAAAATTCAACTGCCGTTTCAAAGAGCAACAAAGTAGGAGTACACGGTGAGTTCGGAATATATTACTATGGCCATTTGGCAAAGAAGGAAAGCTGTTTTGCCCCGACCTTCATATGTTCGATTGGCATTAGCTTTAATGGGCCCGAAGTAATTTTTTAAAGAGCCTATATTATGTTTCACTAATGGCCTGTAAAATTTATGCGTTCAATAGAAATATTTATCCCGCTACCAGTCGCTTATCAAGTGCGGAGCTACCAGTCGCTTATCAAGTGCAACGACGACCAGGCCGTCGTTGCGAGCCGTCGTTGCGATTGTACGCTGCTTCCACGCAATATATGATGCGCCGAGGAGACTGAAGCTTCCACTACATAAGATTCCTATAATGCTTTTTGTTTTTTCCAAAGCAGTCTCTACAAATATTGTGGTTCTGGGTTAGAACACCTACTTTCCACGCAGCTGGGTATGATCCTCACTTGGACCCGGAAATTTTTGCCATTAACTTTACTTACATCTTTCTCGATTTCTTGGTCACGAACAAGATGATGATATCTCGCTCACATTCCAACGATGTCGGAATTTCGGCGAAACGAGCTCTATAAGTCTATCGCGTTAAAAGCGCGAAGAGAAGCAAAGAAGACTATCCAGCTCCGAAATTCATTCAGGCTGTTTTGATAATTTTTTATTTCGCTTCCCAAATCTACTTTTTCTGTAGAAAAAGAATCTGGACGAAGGAAAAAGAGCGAGAAACGGGAGAAGATAAGAAAAGAAAGAGGGCTGAATACATGTATGAATGAAAGACGGAACGAAGAGGTAAAAGGAAAGCAGCGAAATTGACAGGAAGAGGAATGAATGAATGAATGAATGAATGAATGAATGAATGAATGAATGAATGAATGAATGACTTACGTTGGAGGGCCACAGCGTGTAACCCTCGTGGTGCTTGCTGGTCAGCACCACGTATCGCGCGCCGGCCCTCTTGAACAGGCGCGCCCAGTGGCGCGGGTCGAAGAACTCCGCCCTGAATCGGGGTGCAAACTCCGCGTACGTGAAGTCCGACCGGTAGTTCTGGGCCACGAAGTCCACGACCGCGTCGGTGCGGTTCGATTGCCAGTGCCACCAGAACCACTCCGAGTAGAAGGCGGGCACCGAGTAGACGCCCCAGTGCACGAAAACACCCGACCTGCGCGCGAATCGGATTCGCACACCTTTGGCTCGCTTCTTTTCCACCGGCTTCACTCTTCAAAGGAGGCGTAAATGCTCGAAGCCCGTGTACTTTTGGATTTATGTGCACTTCAAAGAGCCGCGGTTGGTCGAAATTTACGGAGTCCTCTACTACGGTGTGTCTTGCAATCGTATCGTGGTTTATGGATGTTAAACGTCAACAATTATTTATAAACACATTTCATTCAATTGAATTCCTTTTCAGTGACAAGCATAATGTACTGTGCGTACACCTCTAAATGTTCGGACGCTTAGCCAAGCGACAGCGGTTGTTCAAATACGAAAGTACTTCTGAACCAAACATAAAAATAGGTACAGGTGCATACCAAAAAGAGCGAATTTGCATGTGAATTTTTGAATCAAGCATTGTTACGCTTAAGGGCAGACTTTAAGGGCCGATAAAAGGGCAGATATTTTTGAAGCAGATGAAAGAAATGAATGATGTACACAGCAACAAGGTGTGCTTAATTACCTTTGGTAACATCGCAGTGAATCGTAATACTGAGGGACAGATAGAAAACAAAGAGATCGTTCAGTATATTCAAAGCTACCAATTACACTACCATTGCGTTAAGGGCAAGTAAAGTATGTACAGGACTACTTAAGTAGGCTGCTATCATGATAACGCCCTGCATTTGTGGCACTAGCCTTGTCATAGGTGTCCGTCGAGGTGTATTTTCTTGCTTGCGGGCGCAGGTATGGTGCGCTTCAGTGTGTAGTGTACGTGAACGCACGGGTAGACGTGTACTATGCCTCAGCGTAGCGTACTTTAATATCTACTAAAAAGATGAATAATGCTTAAGAAAGATCGAATAGTGCGTGTCTTTCACTTGAACAATTTACAATCTCTTCTCGTCTGAGATTTTCTTAAGTAACATCAAACGTAAATGAAATTATAAATGTTTCATTAGGGGATAGGTGCATTGCGTTGAATTTACAATTGCTTCTCAGCTGAGATTTACTTAAGTAACATCAAACGTAATTGACAACTGGGTTTAGGGGATGCCTGCATTGTGTTAAAGGCAGCGTGGAGACACGGGACTTATCTGTTTACTTATTATTATTTTTTTTTGCTCTCCCAATTCAGAGCTCTTTGAAAACTGCAGAGGTGAGCATGTAATTTTATGTGGAACGCTACAGTCACACTAGTAACCCTATTTTGACACTGAATTCCCACCTTGGCATCGTCGTACCAGGCGGGCAGCGGGCGCGTATCGAGGGAATTCCAGTCGGCCGTGTAACGTCCGAGCGGCGCTTGGGTCAGCGAGCCCATGGAATTCTGAGCTGCATGAGTGCGAAGATGATTGGATAGGATTCGATCGCTATTCTTTGCGACCTTCCATCTCAAGGTGAAGCAATCGTATTGAGAGAAATAAAAGAGTACGTAAGCGATCTATAGGTGTTATTTCTTATTGCCTTTCTTTGAAGTGGAATACGCAACGTGGTGACGTTTTATCTTCAATTTTTTTACCATAAAACTAATGCACCAGACTTCATTTCTTGAATGGAACATTTCGTTATCACGTGAAACAGCACAGTAGAGATATAGACAAAAAGATCAGTTACCACGAATACTGTACCCCCCTTCCCCAACAACTCCTCTACCCCTTCCGCATGAAAATTGTTCCAGACCAGCCTGACGTCCTCCCACATTATATGGTACCCGCTCCCCAGCCTTCCACACCCCGTGCTGGTTAAGTCCCTTCAATATCAAAATGCCAGAAAAAAAAAACCCTAGTTTGTTGTTGGCCACAGCGGAAGGAACGGGACAAACAGACCGAGAAAAACGAAGCGCTGTCAAGTTCCGATGTCTTCAAGGCCGTTGCTTTTCGCACGCTATACGTGCAACCTTCTGTGCCAACGTTCTCCGAACAATAAACATGGATAATTTGATTTAATGCCATTTAAGCTGAAAAAACTTCAAAGAAATAGCGATTAACAAATTTGGCGTGACAATTGTCAATACAACCAAGTAACCATATTTTAGTATTGAACTTTCTTGACTCAAGAGACGTTGGGAAGCATGTTGTTATTGTAAAATAGAAGTAAGATAGCACTTAAAGCATACTATTTTGCTTAAGACAATGAGTGCACATATATCAAAAGTTAAGAGCAGTATAGATGCAAAATCTACTCAATGACGTGATCGTTTACCATTCTTCAAAACATGGCACAAGAGCGATTTGACTGCGCGCACATTGCCATGAAACCAGCCGTGACATTGCCACGGCTGGCAATCGAAGCCGTGACTCGTCGCTGTGCAGAGGAAAGCCTTCATAGGAGAGCCACCGTGTCAGTCCTGCCACGGCCGCTCGATCTCAGATCGAGTGGCCGTGGTTAAACGGCGCATAGGAACGAGAGAAAGAGGCAAACGCCGCATGCGCGATGTGATATGCATACCTCTGACGGCGGCCCTGAGTCCCCGCACAATGTAGAGCACGACGAACACTTGCACGGCGACCAAGCCGATCCAAAGCCGCGACTCCTTTGACAAGCGAATGCTCGGCCAGTGGTAGTGTCTGCGGCAGATGGTGACAGAAGACTATAGTGTTATTCAAAGCAGAATTTCTTTTTTAAAGGAGCGAAGCTCCAGAGGGCCTGCAGTTGGGGGAAGGGGCATGCCCTTCCTGTCCCAACGTGGGTGCAGCCGACCCGCCCTCTTGAGTGGCATCGGCTCCTCAGGGCAATTTGTGAATAAAGTTCGTTGACTTACTGACTCATAAAGCTCAATTTAAAACATCAGGTGTCCACAAAAAACTTTCCGTGCTATTACTTATCAGCCGCGTCCAGCGACGCCGAGTTTCGCGGCATGGCGCGAGCCAAGTACGAGTGACAAAAGGCCCGCGCTTCTGCCGGGTGTGCCACGGGCAACTTCGCACATTAGTTTTGGCGCTGGACTTAGGACATTCTTGCATGGTCTGTGACGAGCTGTGGTTTGACTTCACGTTGTCTAGCCATGGCAAGACATAGCATCAGCGAAGAGGGCTGCGTTTAGCGCCTCAGATCAACCGGCTTCGTTGTTTCGTAAGCTTCGCACAATAGTGTAACCCTTACCCCCCCCCCTACCCGCCTTTTCTTTCTTTTTTTCTTTTTTTACTTAACTCCAGATTGACTGCATGCGTTGTTATCTTAGCCGTAGAGTGAGATTTTTATGTGGCGACGATAAAAAAAAAGTGTAAAGGACGATTGTTTGCAACTCAAAACAGACCTTTCCTTAAGGTGTCAGCGCAACTACGAAATCATTCGATCAGAACAGCGGTGCCAATGTTGACGCAAGAGTTGCTTTTGTTCCGTTCTCATTGTTGTAATATCTTGTTGCGAGAAATGCCGGATAGTCACGCATGTTTCTCATGCACGAACGTGAACTTGTTCTAATTGCGTTTCGGAATAAAATTGGGGCATCATTCGCTCGCTCAAGCGTTGCGGGGTGTTTGCCAATAGTAACCAACACACATGCACATTGCAATGAACATATCATTTGTTCAGTAGGTGATTTTTCAGTTTATAAAATTTAGCGATGGTCGTCAAATCGACTGCATAATTAGAGCCAAGCAAGACGTTGGGCTGTGTTTCGAAGTTACCGTGCCTCATAGATGAAGTTAAGTTCGCTTCTTTTGCACGTAAACATGCTGTGCTGTTGGATTTTCTGCACACAATATAAAATCTGGTCCAGTGAAAACAACAACATGTATGCTGTGTTCATTTTGACAAACACGGTATTTAACCTGCGAAACGTCTGGTGAATAGCGTAACGGTGATGAGTAAACGTTGGATTGTTTGACGGCAGCGGGTTTCAATGCTGTGTTAAGTACCAGGTGCGCGAACGGAAATTGCGAGAGAACATGACACTGACTTTCGAGTTTAAAGCCTTCTCGAATAACAAGTCATCCGCAGTAAAAATATGGAAAATACTTTGTCGTCGCGCAAGCGTATGAAACACGCCATGATACGTTCCGTTGTGCGCATGTAACACTCGCTTTGTTGTGTTCGATTCGCCCAAACATCAGTTGATAAATACTGTATTGTAGGTCTGTTCACGACGCATGAACCAGAACTGTGTGTCAACAAGCGGAACGGCCGTATGGGGAAACATGCTCCACACGAATAGAATGAAAAAAAAAATATATATATATATATATATATATATATATATATATATATATATATATATATATATATATATATATATATATATATATATATATATATATATATATATATATATATATAGCACCTACACCGTGGATCCATGCGCACGAAAACACTTACACGAAAGATGTTCGTTAGCGAATACCGTTCCTGGTCGTCCATGGACATACAGCTTTAGTAGGCGGCTGGCCAATGGCTTATATATTGCAGCTTGCCCCTTTAGTCAAGCATCGCATGACCACGTCACACCGGAACTGTTGGGCACCTATCTGGTCTTGGCTTGGCTAGGCTTTTACCTTCTCGACTGACACTAGCTACCTTATACTTTACATCCTTATGCGTGCTCTTTATAATAGTTTTTGTATCTGCTTTTTTTTTTCTGTTCCTTCCCTCTCTTTGTCTGTTTCTCGCTTTCTGCTTCGTTCGCTCTTCGTCCCTCTGTGTCTCTCCCGCTCTATAGTTGTTCTCTAGCTTTCTATCGTGTTTTCAATTCATTTGATATATATTTATCTATTTCTGTTTTTCTATTTCTATCTCTTTCTTGCTCCCGCACTCTTTGTACTCCTTATCCTCTCATCTTTCCCGTCATCATCGCACTCACTTTGCCTTTCCGTTTTCCTCGCTATAGTATACAGTAGTTTGCCTGAAAGCCGAGTGATTATGACGCTCGCCTTGTCATCGTGTGTATGCGGGTTTGACTGACACCTTGCCGAGAAAAAATCCCCCCTGCCCCCCCCCCCCCCCAAGGATTCCTCTTTTTTTCTCTCCTTCTGTACTTGCCATCTCGCCCATCATAGTTGTCGGACAGCGCGTCGTCGCAATCGGCGCACGTCTTCACGCCTTCTGACAGCGAAGCAGAAGAATGAAGGAAACGATGACGAAGAGGAGGTCGAAGAGAGTGCTTGCATGCCGGTTATGACGACGACCATTTCGGTTCCCTCTGCGCGGAGTAACTAACGGCATGAACAGTTCTGCTGTTAAAAGATGAAGAGTATACTGAGGGAATGAACATTTCGTGAACCAGGCCATGAAATCTATTCCTGTTGCATGCGTAGCACAACCCGATGATGTCTCCGAGTAACATGGCGTGGTATATAACGTCTTTGTATAGCTCATCGAATCACTTGTGGTGCTCCCATTGCAGCTTACCTTCTAAATGGACCGGCTGCAGCATCGGTCGACTGCGCAGGTGACGGTCGTTCGTTACCACGCATCAAAACTAGCCCGCTTGCAAAACAAGCACACTGCAAGCTAAATGTGATAGTGTATATATAAGCTGTCACCTACGTCTTTCTTCTTGAGCTTTTAGGCAGAATAGATCATGTGGACAATCTGTAGGCTAAGTGAAAAACAGATAGAGAGCTAGTGGGGGCATATGTTAGGAGAGCCACTCGAGTCAGCAAACCATAAGCTCGGACGGAGCAACGTCATTGAGGAAAAGAAAAAAACTGTGAATCACAAAAGCTAGTGCAAAAAAGGAGCCACCTCCTGGAAAAGAGCATCTTAATCGAATTCTCAGTATCAGTTGCTACCCGCTGTGAGGTGTAGTTCTCGAGTACGAATAGGGTCTTCTTCAACCATACTGGAATCAGACCTCAGCACCACGCTTCTCAGATCACCGCGGATCACCTAGTTCAGTGCACAAGCGATAGTGGTTTAGGCCAGGAAATACTTATTTCTGCAACACGCAGTATTATATGGGTTTGTGAACATGAAATACGCTTATTCATGCGAACCCATGAGGACGCTAGGCTCAGTGTCTTTGGGTAGCGGAGGATGAGAGAGAGAGAATAAGATGAGGGAAAGGCAGGGAGGTTAACCAGAAAATGGAGCATCCGGTTTGCTACCCTGCACTAGGGGAAGGGGGAAGAAAGATGGGAAAGAAAGCGGAGAGGAAAATAGACGCGTGCAAAAAAAAAAAAGGGGTGCTGGGGTGCTATAGTCTATACAATAGGCCACTGCCACGCAAAAAGTTCAGTAAGGCCTTCACTGATTTTCTGTGAGCACACAAATCATGTCGCCTTTCAAGCGCTGATTGTTCCGACAAAGGTCTGTCGTCTAGGCGAGCTAACGCAGCAGCTAGTTGCCGTCTTTGCACTCTAGTAACGAAGGCAGTGACAGAGAACGTGCTCTATAGTTTCATCGCTGCCGCAATGACCGCAAGCAGCACCGTCTTCCATGCCGATTCGGAAGGCGAAAGCTTTGGTGAAGGCGACACCAAGCCATAGTCGGCAAAGCACCTTTGCCTCGAGTCGAGAAAGTCCAGACGGAGGCCGGAGTCGACGAGACGTGTCCAGTCTATGCAGTCGCGTGTGCCGTAAGCACTCGGGGCGGAGGTGAAAGTGTAAAAAAGAGAATACGCTCTCTCGGTATTTAAGTACTCGCAACGCCGAGCGGCAAGGCAGGGTATAAATATTGTTAAGAACTCGGCGGAACAAGGTATCGAACCCAGTGCCTTCCACGTTGGAGGCGGAAGGCACTTGGTTCGATTCTGAGTTTTACCACGAATTCCCAGACGCCCTCCCGCTAGAGTAGCACTGTGAACTCGACGTGAGGAATAATTTGTCGACTGAGAGGGAAGAGGTCAAAGCCCAGTTGCGTTAACTTTTGGTGTGTGCTCTCCGACGGCACCATCAAAATGGTGGAGGGCCGATTCCACCCTCCCTCGTTCGCCCAATCTCTAGGATGTATGGCTTTAAATCTCTGGGACGTATGGCTTTGCAGACGACTGCATTATTTTCACAGATGTACACTCGCCAGATGACCAGGTTGCTCTCGACAATGCCCTTAACAATGTTCTTTCGTGGTGTAACAAATGGGGCATGGTGCTCAATTTCGATAAATCTGTTTGCCTTCGAATTACTAACAAGAAAAATCCCCTTCAGTTTTCTTATTCCTCCAAAAGCCAACCCTTAAAAGAAGTCAGTCAATACAAATACCTAGGTATAACGATAACGAATAAGTTGTCCTGGAATGCACACATTGCCGATGTTTCGTCATCGGCTTTCCGTAAACTGTGTCTTTTAAGGCACAAACTCAGAGACGCCCCGTCGCAAGTGAAACTATTAGCTTATAACACTTTAGTACGTCCAAAGCTTGAATACGCTTGTATTGTATGGGATCCGCATACTAAGTCTAACATATATTCCCTCGAAAAGATTCAAAGACGAGCAGTGCGTTTTATTTACTCAAAGTATGGTCGTGGTACATCAGTTACTGAACTAATGCGAGATAACGAATTCCAGACGCTACAATCGCGGCGCCAGCTTCTCCGTCTAAAGTTCTTGGACTCACTAATTAACAATAAACTTGGGCTAGACCCATCACATTACGTTACCCCAGTTTCGACCAGGCAAACTCGTCATTCTCATGTACGATCTTTAACTCCGTATTTTGCGCGGACAGATTTATTTAAGTTTTCTTTTTTTCCGAGAACTGTAACAGAATGGAATAACTTGCCTTCTGATTTCCTTCAAACCTTCGATCTTGATGAACCCAATGTTTAATTCTGTGAATCTTGACCCCCCCCCCCCCTCCCAATATTGCTTGATTTTTTTTTTATGTTTCTCTTCTACTCGCTCTTCTCCTACACAGATGTATTTTAGTCAAGCTGTGTTACTCATGTACTGATCGCGTGCTTCTTTTGTTTTGATGTTGCTCTTCTACTCGCTCTCCTCTTACACAGATGTATTTTAGTGAAGCTGTGTCACTCATGTATTGATATTGTGTTTGTGTTTGTGCCCCTCCTGCTTGGGCCTTTTTGGCCTGCAGTATTTCACAAAAAAAAAATGAATGACGCGACAAGGCAACGGTAAACTCTTTTTCTGAACAAGGGGCAAGAATCCTGCTTCACTGAGCATCATCGATAACAGTCACGTAAGCATGTGTCGATGTTGTTATCAATAGCGGGCAGATAGGCGTGTTTCTCTTGTATTGGTCAATCACGTTTGGAAATCAATGTTGATCCATCTAAGTTAACTTCGTAATGTCGTAAAATTAAAGATAAGGTACTCTATATACGGAGCCATTACTCAATGGTTCTGATGGGCAACGCCGACATTTTTGTTTCTGTGCTGGGGACACCAATTAAAAAGAGCAGTCGCTGCAGGTCTGGCAAGGTCTTATGCTTTGAAATTGTGGTGCTTTACATGTGCAAGGAACATGTGCAAGGTAACAAAGCGTCAATTACTGGCGAAGCACGTACAAGATGATGCTAGTCGATCCGTTGTATGTAGAACAGCCCTTCATAAAAATACTTCGATCCATTCAATTACTGTACATATGGCATTTAACGTTTAGCTCTATTTAATCTATTAGATATTCAAGCATTTTTTATGACACTCAATTTCACCATGCAGATGTAGTGTATTTGCACGTCAAGCAGTTTCTACAACTTGGCTTGGGTTAGCCTGAAAAATACTTTATAATACATCTCTTTTCAAAACATTTGACATTTGCTTTTTCCATAGACAGGGCCCTCCAAAAATACGCCCTTAAAAGTGCAGGTTTTATTGTCCTGGAGAAGTTTCACAGTATCTGTCCGTGCCACGTTTGAAAGGAACAGTTCGGGAGGAGCGTGAAGCAGCACTAAAGTTGTGCGTATGTGTCTGCCGGATGCGGCGCACGACAAGCGCCTCAGGCGAAGCCCAAAAGTGGCGCGCTGATCGGATGTTGCGCGTAACGCAGCAGATACGGGCTAGCGCGCCGGAAAGCACCCTGTGCAACGAAGTCTTATCACGGGATGCGGCTCCTACAGGACTTCAAAGAATCGTACTGTTCAAGGCTATAGACGAACGTGGAGTCGACAGAGTTGCTGGCGATTTGCGGAGCGCCTTCTTTCTGTTCTTGGGCAGTTAACCTCTGAACAGTAATTTATGTGGACGGGGAACTATAGCAGCCCTCTTTTACTGCTCTCAAACAGCGTCAGGTTTCTTTCTCGGGTGACCATTATCAGTGACTACCTCAGAAACGACGAAAGGGGCGTCGCAATACCGTGACCACAGTATGAACATTTTTTTTTGTAGCGACACTTCAAGGCAATTAACGCAAAATTTACACGTACAACGGATACCATGTTTTGATATTCCAGTCCATGCTTCTGACTTACACGTACAACGGATACCATGTTTTGATATTCCAGTCCATGCTTTCTGACTTCTGTACCATTACTTCGAATGTTAGTGGTGAACCGAACGGCTTTGCGTTTACGTTGACTGAAGCATACAGTGCTACAAATAACGAGAATCTTTTAGCATCCCCCTACCCTCTAATTTCCAAGAGCGTTCGCCATAATAGCACAGCGGCGAAAGATTTAATGCCGTGCTGCAGGTGGATTTTAAATTGTAATGCAATGCTGCGTATACATCCCTGACACGGTAGTACTTATCACAGTTATCCAATGCCGCTGTGATTATTTGTTTGTTTTCTGTGTGCGTTTTCGTCGCTAAGAGTCTTCAGTAATGACGACGAGCGCTACGATGAAGTAGAAAAAAGAACTTTATTGCTGGCCAACGCCAAGTGGGGGGAAGTGGGGGGGGGGTCACCATAGCTACGGTAGCAATTATACTGACTCTCGAGGCTGAACATAACATTACACAGAACATGCCGTCGCCGTCATGTCCTGTATAAGTACATATCGAGTGTCGCCCCTTGCTTTGCATGTCACATGTGTATGCGTGAGCGCTAGCAAAGGCCGCAGATGGGCGTGGCTCAAGAAAAGACGAAACGTGCTGGCTGGCTCCCGTTGGGCGAAGGAGCATCGAGTGTGTCAGGGCTGGGGTGAGGGGGGGGGGCGTTTGGGAAGAGGGTGCGAACCTTGATCAAAAGGGCGCTGGCACGCGCGCAATGTCTTCGGAATAAACATAACTTCGCTCATATCTGATGCCCTGGACCTCTCGGCCAGCATTTAGTATACTTACGTCAGATAGGATCTTTTAGGGGTTTGCTATAAACCTTACTTCTTATAACATTCCAGTCTGCTGTTATAACATTCACTGCATCACCCTCGCAGTGAAACCGTGACATTGTTTATAGAAATTGGTGAGTAGTACACTGTATAAATCAGTCAGAATTCTTACTTCCAAGCATCTTGAATCGACGCCGCGATCTTTTGAGGGAGTTTCTTGGTTGGTACTGTGGCTTGCTTCTTCGGCGTCCGCTTGGTCTTGTCGCGTTCTGAGCCCTTGGACGGCACGCTTGCGCCAGGCGGTGGCAAACGGGATGAAGCGTCATTGGCGGGCTCTCCACCATGTCTCGACTTCGCGGCCGTCCGCTCCCTGACAGAGGAGTGGCCAGAATTGTGCTTGGGCACCTGTTCACCCGCTCCTTCCATTGGGTGGTATCTGGAATGGTGTATATTCATGAAGGTGGCCTTACTAGAGGGCCTTGTTTTTTTATATATTGACACTCTCCACTACCGCAAAGTAATCGTACTGTTGACACCAAGAGATACGAGTGCCACTAGCAATGGCATGACACCGTGGCATGACAAGACACCGGTGGCATAGTGGCATGACACCGGTGGCATGACACCGGTGGCATAGTGCATAATGGCATGACACCGGTGGCATAGTGCTGCGGCTCTCGGCTGCTGACACAAAGGTCATGGGTTCGGAGCCGTGTGCTTCAGCCACATTTCGATGGAGGCGAAATTTTAGTGGGCCCATGTACTGAGCGATGTCACTGCACGTTAAAGAACACCAGGCATAGGTGAAACTTCTGGAGTCCTCTACTATAGTGTGCCTCATAATTACACCGTGGTTTTGATGTGTAAAACTCCTCAAATAATTAAGGGCATCGTGCTGCGATAACACTGACACACCGAAACGACCCATACTGTGAGATTCAGGCAGCCTTGAATGGGCGATTTCATTTTATAATATATGGAGGTTCACTGCCAGGTCTCCAGGTGGCTTTCGTACCCGAGCTCTTCAGTTCCTTTGAACCCTCTCCGCTTCTTTTTTCACCATTCACCTACACGAAGTGAATTTAAGTACGCCCTTGCTCTTATATTTAGGAGGGAGGGGGACGCAGGAACTTGGGGACCAATCGGCTAGGGTTTCCAACCCTAAAACCCTTTAAGAAACACGGCGGTTTTATGTGCCATCTATAACCTCAATATGACAAAGAGGTGCACTGGGGTGAGGAACCTTGAATTTATTTTGACGTGGCGTTTAGCGACGTGTTCCTCAATCTAGTACGCGAGTGCTGTTGCGTTTTGCCCCCATCGAACTGAGGCCGCCACAGTAGGGAATCGAACTCGTGCCTTGGAGCTGAGCAGCGCAATGCCTTGGCCACTGAGCTACCATGACGGGTTCTTTTTCTGAGAGCAGAGTTAACCGTCAGCCTATTCCTCACGTCCATATACATCAGCTTCCTATTCATCATAAGGTGGGCGCGCAATCTGAAAGGGGGACGACCTTGTGGACAACCCTGCACATTCCTATGCTTTCAACGCCATATCAATCAATCAATCAATCAATCAATCAATCAATCAATCAATCAATCAATCAATCAATCAATCAATCAATCAATCAATCAATCAATCAACCAATCAATTTTATTTTGGTAAGATGAGTACAGGACCAAAGCTCGAGAGCTTGACGAGGTTTGAACCCCGTTACAAGTCGGCAAAGCAGCAGAAATGAGACAATCATGCATAAAGAACACCAAATAAGCTTACTATCTGTCAGACACGTCCATTTGCGCATGCGTAGTTGGCTAAAGACAGCTGCTGCGGCTGCGGATGTCATGTGGAGGTACAGGTTCATTACTGTCGGCGCTGTGACGTGCCATGCCGGTTCCCAGCATGCAATGCATCGAATAGCGCGTGGTGGTAAAAAATATTGCTTTTTAAATATTACTGATCTCTTTTTCGCCTTTCTTAGCAATAACACAGCCTTCTATACGCAAAAAAAGAAAAGGGAAAGTAAGTCTTCGAAAGTGAATGATCCATCGGGATGGACGAATCACGCTAACGGCTAATCGAATAGAATTTTTCGCAACACCAGGCTTGACGGTCAATCAAAATCAGCCAAGAATCAGCGAAATTAGTAAGCTTGACGGTCAATCGAAATCAGCTAAAAATTATCAGCGACCTCAAGCGCAGTCATCTCGTACAAAATGGATCGCACGGACGATTAAGCTCAATCAGGCAACGGAACATATACACCTCACCAAATCACATGCTGGCCTTATAAAGTGAAATCGGCGGAAGATTGATGCATGTATTTCAAGGTATAAGCTCAAATGAGTAGCAACCACATTCCTCCGTGATAAAGTGAAGCAGATAAGTGTCAGTCCTCCACGTAGTGATTCAATGCCCATTATAGATAAAAAGTGCGCATCCACCCAGTTCAAGATGAAAGTCGGAAGAAAGCTTAGTCAGCGTCTCGAGTGGCTGATAGCGACGAGGTAGAAAATCGGACATGACAAGGTGAATGGGAAGCACAGGATAAGGATGACCACGAGATAACAACTTTTTAGGCCTTGTCGAAAGCGTTTGGTTTCTTGTAAATTGCAAGGGAATGCTACGCATGCGATTGGTTTTAAGGTTAAGCTCAAGTGCCTATTTCATACGTTTGCAGACAGTAGTGACCTTAAGAAAGTAAGAGTTCTTTCTTTGCTTCTTTTTAGCTTGCTGACACACTTCTTTTAAATTAATGATAACTTAAACTGAAAAGAAGAGCAACTCGAGAGGTCCGTATAGCTGTCTTGTCTCGCATGCTTCACTTGGTCTTGCAAACTGCACCCCAATTCGAGGGACGGCAAGTTTGTAACCACTAAATGCGGCTCATATGTTTGCTCCATAATCTACAGAACTAAATTTACTGAAACTGCTCGTGTAATTTTTTTTTAATTTGCAGGCTATCATGTCATTAGTAGTGTGCACACTTGCAAAGATGTACTTCTTTCATGTAAAAATGTTCTCTCTTTTTCCAAGCTTTAGGCGTGCATGTGTGCGTGAGCGTGTGCGTGAGCGAGATAGTGGAGGGTGTTTTTGTGCGTGCCATTTTTTGTCTGTCTCCACTGACAGTCGCACTGCGCGGTCATCGACCCATTCATCCGTCAACTCTCTCTGTAACAGTAAGCCTGTAGCGATAAACCTTTCATCAGTGTAAAAAAATGACCCTTTTTAAGACACTAACATGAAGGATTTGACACATGAGAACTTTATTCTTTATTCAAAGATTACCCCGCTTAGCCCGAAGGCGCTGCCGCAGGGGGGTTACAATGTCGAGAAAAACACATCTTCATTAATACAGCACACTTGTTCATTTGATAAGTGATTCCATTCTCTAATGGAACAAACAAAAAACAAATTAGCATACAAATTAGATCTGGTACGGTACTCTAAAATCTTGAAACAATGATTATTTCGCGAAGAGATATAATGAGGACTGTGAAGGAACTTTTCTTTTCGAAACTATTCAAGTATTGTCAAAATTTCTTGCCAACGCCATGACAGACGCGGGAATGCGGCTGTTGGGGCTGATGCTGGTTAACGATGGGAATGATGCGAAAGGTGCCGAATCGATGCAGCCAGGGAAAAAAGAAGTTCAAGGGAAGCCTGAAACTTACAATTGAGCTCTACCAAC
The DNA here is from genome assembly GCF_013339725.1 of Rhipicephalus microplus. Taxonomy (NCBI): domain Eukaryota; kingdom Metazoa; phylum Arthropoda; class Arachnida; order Ixodida; family Ixodidae; genus Rhipicephalus; species Rhipicephalus microplus. The sequence goes on from NC_051173.1 coordinate 17,899,132, forward strand.
GCGCGTCGCAGACAACGCCAAAGATATCAACAAGACATTCCTGGAGTTCCTGTGTGAATTCATTCGTTCATTTGTTAATTCATTATTTTATTCATTCATACGACAATTAAAATTAATCAGTTAAATTATGATAATGTTCATGCGTAATTGCTATAATAATTAACCCATTTATTCATCCAACTTGTTCGTTCTTCCGGTTCCTTTGTTCGTTGATTCCTTGTGCGTATCAAAGTATACATCCCACTTTTTGTTTTGGGAACTAATTCGTAGCAGACATTTAAATGGCACTTTCTCAACCATTCTATTTTCTTTTTAACCGCTTGCTTGAAGGATGAAGAGGGAAAATCATTATTTTTGGCAGATTTTTTTTGGCAGGTTACAAGTAAAAAACATATTTTATATAGGCAGCCATGCTGTGCATGTAGCCAGATTTAGCATGGTGGTTTTAGAGTATGAGATATCTTAGGTTTGCCTCAAAAATTGCCTTTATTAAAGATATCATGATACGCATGCGGGTCTGTAAGTGATAACGCATTTCATTGGAGCATGAGGAGTGCCGTATCCTCCTTTCATGCCTCGTCCTGGGACATCAATTTTTCCTGAGACCGACTTTGATAGCTGGCTGTACAAAAACATAATCCCTTTAAAAAATCGCAGCATATTCATGGAGTGAATAATGATGAATGGGGCGAAGCATGTCAGTCCGTCCGTCCACCCATCCGTCCGTCCATGTGTCGGTCTGTCTGTCCATCCGTCCGTCCATCTAGTGAACACTCCAAGTACCGCAATCTCTCGCATCTTGTGATCATATATGCATCATACACAAGTACCGCAATCCAGCGGACATTCCAAGGACTAAACGAGAACTGGCTTACATACATACATACATACATACATACATACATACATACATACATACATACATACATACATACATACATACATACATACATACATACATACATACATACATACATACATACATACATACATACATACATACATACATACATACATACATACATACATACATACATACATACATACATGCACGCATACATGCATGCATACACGCATGCATGCATGCATACATGCATGCATAGAAACTTACATACATGCATAGATAGATACATGCATGCATACATACTTACATACATGCATAGATAGATACATGCATGCATACATACTTACATACATGCATAGATAGATACATACATGCATAGATAGATACATAGATACATAGATAGATACATAGATACATAGATAGATACATACATAGATACATAGATACATACATAGATAGGTACATACATACATGCATACATAGATACATAGATACATACATAGATAGGTACATACATACATACATACATACATACATACATACATACATACATACATACATACATACATACATACATACATACATACATACATACATACATACATACATACATACATACATACATACATACATACATACATACATACATACATCTTTGGGTGCACGTTAAAGAACCCCAGGTGGTCGAAATTTCCGGAGCCCTCCACTACGGCGTCTCTCATAATCATGAACTGGTTTTGGGACGTTAAACCCCACATATCAATCAAATCAACATACATACATCGGGGACGCACGACCCACGGCTAAAAGAGTTTCGCCCCTAAAAATGAGGACGAAGCACAATCGACACTAAGCAATGAGATAGAAAGGGTATTTCAGCTGTGAAACCTAGGCAGGGGTGAAGCATGCAGCGTGCGGTGGGGCTTCCCACAGCAAAATCTATGCTCTTCACTGTTTTATTCGTCTCCGGTCCATTAACGAATTATCACTTTGCGGATATGTTCTATGAAGTGGCGTTTCAAATAGATGACTTTGCCGTAGAGATGCATGTTCGTGGTTCTGGCTCTGAAATGAGCCTTGGTAAGTTTCGCCAGGAATTCCGACACCGCTGCTAATCCAAACATAACGTTTCAGGCAGTAACAACCAACCTTTAACTCATAATATGCATTGTGTGAACCAGTGGCAAGTAGTGGAATTCGCACAATAATTGTAGCGCCTACCCATTTATGACGGACCATGTCAACGACATAGCACGCCGACAAGCCTAGATCCTTAAGGTGCGTCTAAGGCCGCGGTCACACTGAGCGGAAAAATCCAGCCGCCGAAAAAGCCCTCTCCGCGCCCATCACTCTGGGACCGATTTTCGGGGGTGTCTGCCGCCGAATTGGTCGCTGCGGACCAATAGTGTAGGGAATTATTACCAATAGTAGCGCTGGTTAAAGAATTTTGAAAAATGGCTGCCCTGCCCTACTCACTTGTCATGCCGCAGTGCATGTCGCAGTGCACGTAACTGTAACCTGTGAATGTTGTAACCAATGCCTTTAACCCCCTCTGCCTACTTAATGTCTCTATTTCTTGGAAGAAGGGACCGAGCTTGTCATTGGCGTGGCCGAGCTTGTCGCACACTTGTAGAGCAAGATGAATCCATTAACGCCGCTGGCATCGGTGGTTTTTTCTGCTGTTCATGCATTACAACAGAGCGACTTGCTAGCAAATTATGTACAGCATTTTCTTGCTTCCTGCGTCCAAGAATATTCCATGGAGGACCACCGGATGGCGTGGTGGTGTTTGTGAGCCGTGACAACAACCAGGTGACAGCCCATCCATTGCTGCGTTCTCCCCGTGGTAGATGGCATATTCGGCGGCGCGGGGAACGTTCAAGAGTGAACAACGCTACATTTCGGCGGCAGGAGATTTAAGCACACTGTAGAATGCGGATGCTTCAGGGTGAACTAGGGGTAACTTTTGCCCTAACACGTTACGCCGTAAAACGAAGTCGAGGCATATCCACGGAGTGAATCATAATGAGTGGGGCGAAGCTTCGAAGGGTTTCATCGGTAAACCGTGAATCATCCACTGGCCGTGTCTGTCTGTCTGTCTGTCTGTCTGTCTGTCTGTCTGTCTGTCTGTCTGTCTGTGTCTGTCTGTCTGTGTCTGTCTTGTCTGTCTGTCTGTGTCTCTGTCTGTCTGTCTGTCTGTCTTGTCTGTCTGTGTCTGTCTTGTCTGTCTGTGTCTGTCTGTCTGTCTGTCTGTCTTGTCTGTCTGTGTCTGTCTGTGTCTGTCTTGTCTGTCTGTCCTGTCTGTCTGTCTGTCTTGTCTGTCCTGTCTGTATGTGTCTGTCTTGTCTGTCTGTCTGTTGAACACTTCAACTACCGCCGTCTCGCATCTTTTCATCATATATTCATCATGCACAGTTACCGCCATCCAGCGGACATTTCAAGGACTAAATCAAGAGGTGGCTACTATACATACAGGAGACGCGCGACCCACGCCTTAAGGAGCTTCGCCCGTAAAACAAGCTGGCATAGGCTCTTTCATTTGTCAATGACGCCAGATGAACTGGGGTCGACCGCAATCGGAGCGACACGAGTATTTCTTCGTCCCCGCTTTAGCGGTCATCGTCCTCTTCCATCCGGCTTGTATTCAAGGGTGCCGGAAGCCGAACCGTGCAGAGCGTTCAGATTGCGTCCTGCCCTGGGCCGACCCCAATTAAGTGACTTCCGCAAAGCGGTACGTACAAGGGTGTGAGCACAAAGGAACAATGATCCCCAATAAGGCCAATGATTGATTGACATGTTTTTTTTTCTTTTTGATAGCAGCACGGCTGGCTTAGTTCACCAAGTTTTCCAAAGATAAACAACGTAGATACGTGCATTCTGTTAACGCAGTGTGTAGCTTTCTTAGTATGATTTGAGTTCGCGATTATCGTTGCTCTCATACATTTCAACTTCATGGTGGCAGTAATGGTTTTTGATAAAACAAAACACGCCAATCTCCGTTTCCCAGGGGGGAGGGGGGTCAGCTAAACATCTGCGGGCGGGGGTGGGAAATGTGGGCGGAAGGTACATAGGGAAGACAGATGAAAGAAAGGGGAGTCAGAGGCAGAACAGAACAAATGTCTGGCGGCACATTGTTGCCATTTTTTATCTGTTTGTGTTCTTTATAGTGACAACTGTATGCTATTGGAATTATTAACTCTCTTCTGAGTGATATTACAAATCAAAGGTTCAAAAATTCATTAAAATTCATTAATTAATTATCGGTGCCACTGGCTACGATAACACTGTTAGAGGAAAAGCCATGGTGCCGTGGCCGCTCCGCTGCCATGGAAGTGCCAATTAGAGCATTGATTCTTCCAATCTTCGAGTCTTCGTCGCGTCGAGCTTACTGGTATAGTTATTGATCGGATTGGATAAACTTTTATTTGGTCCTCCAAAACACAGATCACTGTGTTGCGGGCCACTCCCACGTGGGGACTGAGATGCCGAGTTATCGATTGCGCCTTATCTTTCTAAACACTCTGGTCATTCATTAAAGTGACATTATGTTTAGGCGATGCTAGGTTGCTTCCACGTTGATTCACAGCGAAGAGGGTTCGAGTTCGGAAACCCGAGACAGACACAGATGCTACAAGAAATCACCGAACTCCGGGGACGGGAACTCGTGCTGAAGCCAAGCGTTCGCACCTGTGATAAACGTACGGGCACCTCGTTATTCTTTCGTTTTACGTGCTCGGGGTCTTCGGTTCGCAGCCATTTGTCGGGCTAACTGTTGCCCTCTTCATTTTTAGTTGACCAGTGGGCAGTGGGACCCAATTTCTGTGGCACATATCCGTTTACTGATTATGAGTAGTCTTTTTTGTTCGTCAGGACAAGGAACGATTTGCCAAGCAGCTTTAACAAGCTGTAACGCTAGCAGAACGAGAACGGCCCAGCACAGACGCTACTTGTACTGTTAAGCTCGAGCAGCTAGCCCAATTTTGAACGCTGTTCCGATAGACACTCCGTTCACACGACACGGCCCGTTCAGCTGTTCGAACTCGATTCTTTATCATTCTGCCAATACGCAAGTTATCGTTCGGATGGGAGTGTCAAGTAGTCCGGAGGGGGTCTCTAAAAGCGAGGCGGCGACATCGATACACGGACCAACTCGGGCGTTTGTTTGCCAGAATCTCGAGACAAGGGACTCTCGCGCTTGCTTGCGGAGAAACGGAAGTTGTGGGACCAGTCGCGGAAGGCACGCGCGTTCACGGAAGCGTGAGCCACGGACGTTTGCCGCTGACGGTGTTGTAAGAATGTGAGCGGAAAAACTGTCCGAGTTACGCCAACCGTGGAAATTGCGCGAGCTCGTCGGGAACTGTGGTGCCAATACGGTCGATTCGTGTATGGCGGATGTCGCTGCTTGTGTGCGAGGGTGGATAGACGTTGCGATACGTATGACGTGCTTAAAGCGTGTGAAATTTTCTTGCTCAGGTCCTATACTCCAATTTACCGCACCTTTTCTTTTATTTGCTTCTGCTGCTGCTGGCATGTATAATCCCGGTACAGTTCTTGACATTGACATCACCCCGCCGCGGTGGTCTAGTGGCTAAGGTACTCGGCTGCTGACCCGCAGGTCGCGGGATGGAATCCCGGCTGCGGCGGCTGCATTTCCGATGGAGGCAAAAATGTTGTAGGCCCGTGTGCTCAGATTTGGGTGCACGTTAAAGAACCCCAGGTGGTCGAAATTTCCGGAGCCCTCCACTACGGCGTCTCTCATAATCATATGGTGGTTTTGGGACGTTAAACCCCACAAATCAATCAATGACATTGACGTCCGAGTTTCGTGTTGCTCAAGCAAACATTGTCGAGGTCGTCTTTGCGGGCACCAATGCATCTTTGTCGCTCCTGGGGTCATGTTTTTTTTTGTCAAAAAGAAAGATATTGGTACATTAAAATGGCGGAGAAGTTCGCTCTAAATTAAAAAAGAAAATTACATCACATCACATCACTCATACTAGGCAAGCAACCATGCTTCAACAAATTGAACTAAGTTACAATGGCACTCGATGATTCTTTTCGTGAAACAGAGTGGGAAAAGGGATGGACACGTGGACGGACCTTACTCACATGTGGCGCCCTGGCCGCCTCTGAACTTAGTGATGTGCGTTTAATTTCTCCGATCTGTTCGCCGCGGTGCAGGTAGTTACGTTGCTCTGTTGCTTACCCCAATGTCGCGGGGTCGACCCTTGCCTCGGCGGTCGCATTTAGATGGAGGCGAAGTGCTAGAGGCGCTTGTACTGTGTGATGTTGACGCACGTTAAGCTACGCCAGGTGGTGGAAATTCGCGGAGGCCTCCACTATGGCGTGATCCTTAAACATATTACGATTCCAGCGCCTAAAACACCAATACATTGTTGTTATTATTACAATTTCTTCAAACCTGCTTTCAACACTGGCTCACACAATGGGCCATTCGAATAATACGTGTGATATCTCCATCACTTTCTGCAGTGCTTCCAATGTGATGAGCTATGCTGAACGGGCTATCACGGTACCGCGCACTTCGTCGGTGAGGATTATGCGGTATCCAGCACCGGTGGCCCAGCCCAGCAACGGTACATCGCGTAAGGCAGGAGGAGCATTGATTGATTGTTTGTTTGTTTGTATCCTCTAATCCATGGCTCGTAGGAGCATTGAACGCACCATTGAACGCACCACACTTCTTCTCTCAAAGTCTGTCCCTCCTCCTGTAGGCGTGTTGCACGGGTGCACCAGCACCCGTTCTATCTCGCGAATACGAGGCAGCTCGCGCGCGGCTGTACGTCGAGTACTGGTAGAGATATCGGCAGACAAAGATAGATAAAAAAGAAAAGAGGAGCTCTGCATGCGATAGTGACGGCCACACGTTGTGCCGACGCGTGCCGTGGTGCCACGAGCAAGCGTGGCGTTCCTCGAGTCGGGCGTGTTGCACTCTGCGTGCAACGGCGTCGGTGCGCTAATCTGAGCAAACAGGAGGAGTCGTGCCACGCGCGCGCCACACTGAACACGCCACCGCAAGGGGCGCGCGCGACCGACGCCAGCGGAAAGAAGCGCCGCACGCTGCATTCATCTACGTGGGCGGGATCAACACCCGCGGCGCGGGATTGCTCGGTGGCCTGCATGATATCGCAAGAGAAAAACTTGTTGGCTTTCCATTCTATGCGCTACAGTTACGGCGAAGCTGTGTATCGATAGAAGGCTAGAACAAACACTTGCTAGAATGTTTGCTAGAACAAATATTTTGCTAGAACAAGCATTCTCAAATACTCGTTCTTTACTCGAACCATAAACGACTGGAACTGCCTACCTCAATTGTTAACCGGCTCTGTAGAGGCACTTGAGCGTACTTAACCATGACCTATGTTTCTGTATCTTTTTGTTTATGATGTGTCTTTTTATTGTTCTTGCTGTTTTAAACCTGTTTGCAATGTTATGTTCTTGCCCCACCTGCTGGGGCCCTTAAATGGCCCTGCAGTATTTTGTAATTAAATAAATAAAGGAAAATACGGTGGTCCGTGAATGGGAAAAAACTATTGCGAAGAAGCAATCCTATAACAGACGCCACCTCAAAGGGTCCCCGCGCTTGCGTTTGTTTCTCTGCAGGCTTTTTCAGTATATTTATCGCACTTATTCGATTGTAACGCCACCAACGTTGTAACGCGAAGAGTGACTTTTCATTGCGCCCAGGAAAAAAAGAAACACAGTAATTTCAGTTCATGATTGTAACGTGAGTTTCTACATTCGGTAGCAAAAATGCAAAAAAAAAAACAACGTTTTATTCGAGTGAATACGGTTGCTAGGTATCGCGGCCCCATGAATCACTGCCCTTGAAACATTTCAAGTGTTTTTAAAATACTTCAAGGTAGCATCACAAAGCGCAAAGTTTGAAGCATGCATCAATTTTAAATGATTTGATACAGAAATAGAAAGTTATGACAGAAACCACTTCGAAACATCCCAGTGTGTGCACGAATTTTAGGTTCACTGCTCAGGATTTCGGCTGGTTAACCATCTGGAAGCATCCAGTATAATTAAGGGCGGTTATTTTTTTTTATTTTTCTCTTGATGGACTGCATCTTTTAGTCACGTGAATTCAAAGAGCATGTGGCGCTAATGACACACGACATTTAAAATAAGCATGACAATTTGTATGCGCAATTATTTGAGATAATCACTTCATGTCGCTATGAATTTGGCACAAAACGGGTCACTACGAATCTGGTCACTTGTCTGGCATCCTAATACGCGCGTACTTTGATTTATGGCTGTACGTTGAGAACTCGAGATATCCGAAATGGCATTTGTGCATGAGCACGCCAACGTCACCTGTTCTAGTTGAAATCACTAAGCTCTTTCAGGCGGATATCTTTCGAATGTTTAGGTTTCTGGTCCTTACACATGCGCCGTCAGAGAAGGTATACAGGCGGCGCTAACATAGCGGTCGTCGCGATAAAAAACGAATAGTAATGATAAAAAAACAATAACGAAAGATGAAAACCACTGCTAAACCGGTCGGCAAACGCGCCACTGAACAAAGGCCCGGACGGGCATTACTGCAGCACACTGGGAATAAGCTCGCGTTTCTTGCTGCTTCCGTATTGCCGGAATGCGAAGCGTGACGAAGCGAGGATCTTTCCGGAAGCAGAACGCGCATATACGGGACGCCGCTCGTTTAACGCAGCGCGAGAGAACGGAACCAGCGGACACGGTTCCCCGAAAGCACGGACATCGCTCGGCTCCAGTTTCAGCGCTGCCGAGTCACGTCTGCTGGCGCCTCGCGAAGAAACCAATCTGCGGCGATGCAACCTTGACGCGACCGTGAAGAACGCGCTTGCATGCCAGCGACAAACCCGACGATGGTTTAAGGACTAACTTGAAGTATAATATACCATTAATGAGTATTGCGATACCCGTCGGAATCTGTGCTGACTAAGACGGCTGCTGCTGCTGTTTTGGTGTTGCATAGGCGCGTGCCCCACGACTACAAGAGATCTATGGAGAGTATGAATGAGCAACCTCTAACGCACACGCTTATTCCGTGGTATATATATATAAAGGAAAAGAAGTGTATGTTCAAGGGCTCATTTTTCCGTGTTTTGACACAATATTAATGATATCTAACAGATAATAATGCCAAGGAATGTATAGGGGAAGTTATTAGAACCAATGTAATGTAAATAAGAAGAAAGAAAAGTGGGTGAAAAAATTACTTGCGGAATCATATATATATTGTTGCGGGTTCGCGGCTATGCAGCTATGCGGGCGGTGCGAAGAAGAAGACGACGACGTTTTTGGGCTGTTCGAAAATACACAACGGCTGCCATCTTGACTGCTGGAGTACTTTTCTACTCTAAAGTAGTAAATACATTCGCAACATTTTGGTGGTGGCGCTGGGTACGACGCAAGACGGAACTTCGAAGCGGACGTGTTCTCGACTGCCCGACCATGGCAACAGAAACCAATTCTGCCGCTCCTGTTTCAGCCGCGACTCCGGCGCAGCCTGTACAGCCGGTCGTATTGACGCAACCGCGCGACCCTGGCAACTTCTGCGGCACCGACCATGTTGACGTTGACGACTGGATTCCGAAGTTCGAGCGGTTTGCAGCAGTGTACCGGTGGGACCCTACGATGATGCTCGCCAACGTTGGCTTCTATCTCTGCGGAACAGCTGGCGCGTGGTTCGAGGCTCATGAAGCGGACATAACCAGCTGGGATACTTGCAAACAGAAGCTTCGTGACCTGTTTGGTAAGGCCGTCGGACGCCAGCGGGCCGCTTCTAAAGAACTCTCTGGTCGGGCACAAACTACGACCGAATCATATGTCACCTACATCCTTGACGTTCTCGCCCTTTGCCATCGTGCCGACCCCAACATGTCCGAGGAAGACAAAGTAAGCCATTTACTTAAAGGCATTGCAGATGATGCTTTTAACATACTGGTTTCCAAAGACTGTTCCACCATTGATGACATCATCAAAGAGTGCCGCCGATTCGAAGAGCTGAAGAGTCGCCGGGTCGCCAAGAATTTCTTGCGTCTTCCGAACACGGCCGCTACGTCATCTTGCGAGGACCTTCAGCCGCCATGCAGTCAACCACATAACAACGAGAGTGTGGTTCGCATCGTTCGTAGAGAAATCGAGGCCGCGTCTCCGTCTTTTCTGACCCGCCCATCTGATGATCGACCAACGATCTCGTTGATCCAACAGGTCGTGAGAGAGGAGCTGGCAAACGTTGGGCTGCAGCCTGTATGTTCGTTGACGGAACCTCGGGTCAGTACCATAGCGCCTTCTCCTGCACCAGAAAGATTCCGCCGCTATCGTGATCCTGCTCAGTGGAGGACACAGGACGACAAGCCTATATGTTTTCATTGTCATGGTGTAGGACACATCTCCCGCTACTGTCGTTTCCGCACGTATCCACCTCGGTCGTTTCCTGGCTATCGACGTGACGACAACCACCGGCCCCTGCAGTACAGCGCTCGTGACGATGGACCGTACAATGGCACTCCTGCGACACCAGTCCGCCGGTCCAGCCGTTCGCCGTCCCCGCATGACCGTCGCTCCAGGTCACCTCAGCACCGCCGCTATTCGTCGCCCCACCCTAGTGGACGCCCTTCTTCGGAAAACTGAGCAATGCAGCTCCCGGAGGTGACGCTGCATTGGACTCCCGACCTGAAAACCCTCTGCTGACCTTGACTACGGACAAAAACCTGCTTGATGTAGAAGTGGATGGCCTTCCTGTTACTGCCCTTATTGACACCGGCGCACATATTTCAATTCTGAGCTCTGACCTCCGTGCACGATTAAACAAGGTCCTTACGCCGCCAGAGTCCCTATTTGTACGTGTCGCTAGTGGAGCGACCCCGGCTGTGCTCGGAATGTGCACCGCGCGTGTGAGATTCGCCGACCGCCAGACGTCCGTTCTATTCCATGTTCTCGCTCACTGTCCACATGACGTCATCCTTGGACTCGATTTTTTGTCCGACCACTCCGCTGTAATTGACTGCTCAGCCGGCGTCGTGCAACTTGACTTGCCTGCGGCCACCGAAGAGTCGAAGATGGTACAGAACAAGCTTTCGTGCGCTGAGTTTGTTCGCCTCCCACCCCAAGCCCTAACTTGTGTCACAGTTGAACCATATCCCAGTGTTCCGGATGGGGATTACGTGGTCTTTCCCTCTCCCGGTGTTTTACTGGCCCGCAACGTTTCCTCCCCGTACACCATATTAACTGTCACAGCGAACAAGACGTGCCTTCCTCTTCTGAACTTCGGACTCAGCCCTCAAATCCTACCACAAGGCATTGTTCTCGCCACTCTTTCACCGTCACACGAGTGCCAGATCTCATCAGTGTCACGTGAACTGGCCACAGTCGCCTCGCCGAACCCGCATAGCACCGATGTAGCCAACTCTACACGGCTCAACAATGTAACTAAGATGATTGCCTCAGACCTGTTGCCGTCTCAGGTCAAAGACCTCACTGATCTTCTCACGAGCTATTCGGACATATTTGACTTTGACGGTAGGCCCATAGGTCAAACATCGCAAGTCAAACATCGCATTAATACCGGTGATGCAGCTCCAATTCACAGGCGTCCCTATCGAGTGTCACCATCAGAGCGCCAAGTTATCCAACAGGAGGTGAATAAGATGCTCACAAAAGGCATCATAGAGCCCTCATCGAGTCCGTGGGCGTCCCCTGTAGTCCTAGTTAAAAAGAAGGACAATACCTGGCGTTTCTGCGTGGACTATCGGCATTTAAACAAGGTCACCAAAAGGGATGTCTACCCGCTTACTCGTATTGATGATGCCCTGGACTGCCTTCATGGCGCAACCTATTTTTCTTCGATAGACTTACGCTCCGGTTACTGGCAGATCGCCGTGGACGACCGCGACCGGGAGAAGACCGCCTTTGTAACGCCTGACGGTCTCTACCAATTCAAGGTAATGCCGTTTGGCTTGTGCAATGCGCCGGCAACGTTCGAGCGGATGATGGACACGCTTTTGCGCAGCTTTAAATGGTCTATCTGCCTGTGTTATCTGGACGACGTGATTGTGTTTGCCCCAACCTTTAAGTCTCACCTCGAGCGCCTTTCCTCAATTCTTTCAGTATTTCGAGAGGCTGGGCTCCAACTTAATTCTTCGAAATGCCATTTTGGGCATCGCCAAGTTACTATTCTAGGGCATCTCGTTGACTCCTCCGGCATCCGCCCCGATCCCGACAAAGTCCGAGCTGTCCTTGATTTTCCTGTACCGACTTGTGTCAAGGACGTTCGAAGTTTTGTGGGCCTATGCTCATATTTCCGACGATTTGTCAGAAACTTCGCAGAGGTCGCACGCCCCCTCACTGATCTTTTGAAGAAAGATGTACCATTTGAGTGGGGTCCTGATCAAGGCACGGCCTTTTCCCAGCTCATAACACTTCTGACCACGCCACCGATTCTCGCCCACTTCGACCCGTCTGCTCCAACCGAGGTCCGCACTGATGCTAGTGGCTACGGTATTGGCGCGGTTTTAGCCCAGCGTCAATCCGGTCACGATCGAGTTCTTGCGTATGCCAGCCGGCTCCTTTCTCCTGCCGAACGCAATTACTCTATTACGGAACGCGAGTGCCTGGCGCTTGTATGGGCAGTTGGTAAATTCCGCCCCTATTTATATGGCCGGCCTTTCACAGTTACCACTGACCATCACGCTCTATGCTGGCTTTCAGCCCTCAAAGATCCAACGGGGCGCCTTGCTCGTTGGGCTCTGCGCCTCCAGGAATTCACATACACAGTGGTTTACAAGTCTGGCCGTTTACACCAAGACGCCGACTGCCTCTCTCGGTACCCCGTTGACGCTCCAGATCTAGTAACCGACGACGCGTCCATCTGTATTTCCTCGCTCTCTGCTTTCGGCAACATGGGATGTGAGCAACGGCGTGACGCGTCCCTACGCGAGCTAATCGACCGCCTGAACACAGGCTGTACAGACAGTTCGCTTCGCATGTTCGTTGTCATAGACGGCATTTTATACCGCCGCAACATGCACCATGTAGGAAACGAACTACTACTCGTAATACCCACTCATTTGCATTCGACCGTACTTCAGCAACTACATGATGTACCAACGGCTGGCCACCTTGGTGTTGCCAGAACGTACGACCGTGTCCGCCGACGCTTTTTCTGGCCCGGCCTTTACCGTTCTGTACAACGTTATGTTAGGTCTTGTGAGTCGTGCCAACGCCGCAAAAGGCCAGCGGTACACCCCGCCGGGCTCCTTCAACCGATCGACGTACCTGCCGAGCCTTTCTATCGTGTCGGCCTCGACCTGCTGGGCCCTTTCCCTCTTTCTAACGACGGTAACAGGTGGGTCGCCGTCGCCATAGATTACTCGACCCGTTTCGCAATTACGAGACCTCTTCCAAGCAGCTGCGCTACAGATGTCGCCGACTTTTTGATTCAAGACGTCATCTTACATCATGGTGCTCCTCGTCAACTGGTCACCGATCGCGGTCGCTACTTTTTATCTAAGGTAATTGACGATCTACTTCGTTCTTGTGCAACCAAGCACAAGCTTACGACGGCCTACCATCCTCAAACAAACGGCCTCACAGAACGTCTGAATCGCACACTCACTGACATGCTCGCCATGTACGTGTCGACGGATCATCGTGACTGGGACATTGCGCTACCCTTTGTCACTTTCGCTTACAATAGCTCACGCCACGACACTGCTGGATATTCTCCCTTTTACCTTTTGTATGGAAGAGACCCGACATTGCCGTTCGACACGCTTGTACCCAACCCTGCCGACCTGTCCACAGCATATGCTCGCCGCGCTATTAGCACCGCGGAGAAAGCCCGTCAGATTGCCCACCAGCGCCTTTCGGACTCGCAGCTCCGTCAGAAACGTAGCTATGACAGCCACCATCGGGACGTCCACTTTAGTCCAGGTGACCTCGTTCTTCTGTGGACTCCGTCGCGACATGTTGGTCTGGCTGAAAAGCTTCTACCCAAGTATTCCGGACCTTATCGTGTGCTACGGCAGGTAACTGATGTTACCTATGAAATAGCACCTCTAAACCCTTCGATACCTTCCACATCTTCCGACATCGTCCACGTCGCTCGCCTCAAGCCGTACATCTCGTCCAACACCTGCTAACAAGCGCCGGGTCGGCGCTTTTCGCCGCCGGAGGTCGATGTTGCGGGTTCGCGGCTATGCAGCTATGCGGGCGGTGCGAAGAAGAAGACGACGACGTTTTTGGGCTGTTCGAAAATACACAACGGCTGCCATCTTGACTGCTGGAGTACTTTTCTACTCTAAAGTAGTAAATACATTCGCAACAATATATATATATATATATATATATATATATATATATATATATATATACTGCAGGTCGCAGGTTTGGTTCCTGCCCACGGCAAGTTACCGTTTCAGCTCATATTTGCATTACAATTCGGTCTTATAACTTCCCCCATACTTTCCTTGGCATTATTGTCTGTGACATCTCATTAATATTGGGTCAACACATGGACAAGCGAGCCTCTGATTATGAACTTTTTTCCCTTATTCAATAACGACTGTATACTGGCAGACTTGGTGCCTTTAGATTGTATGCAAGAGACTATTGGGCAGCTGTTAGCTCGTAATAAGTTCGCGTGCTACGTTACGCCAAACAGGCTCATAAGGAGTGTGCCACACTCGCCGCCATGGCTGCTGGTGGCGCTGACTGACACTCCCACGTTCAAATTCACATATATACCCAGTGAAGTAGCTGGGGGGATAGCCGCCATGGTTGCGCAGTGGTAGATCATCGAACACGTGATTCGAAGGTCGCAGGTTCGGTTCTTGCCCAAGGCAAGTTATCTTTTCACCCACTTTTCTTTGTTCACATTTGCATTACAATTCGGTCTAATAACTTCCCCTATACTTTCCTCGGCTATATTGTCTGTTAGATCTCCTAATTATTGTCTCAAAACACGGAAAAGCGAGCCCTTATGTATGCACTTCTTTCCCTTAAATATATGAAATTGCGACACAGGATACAGAACAAGGAACCACACGTGCAGAGCAAAGATACAGGAAATACTAAATTCCGTCGTGTGGTTTATGTGCAGTTTACCGTGTTACGCTGTTTCGAATGGCTGTCGAACAAGTTGTTCAGATCTTAAACGATCTTAAGCATTCTGTGAATAGTTTAAAGGACCCCTGACCTGCCTTAATAAACAGGAAGAACCGGCGTTTTCCGTCGTAGCAGTGCAGATCGTGACGTCATAAAGAATGTAGCTATCGATTGGTTCATATAGTAGACACACCGGACATGAAATGTTTACTACTTTGCTTCCTACTACAGCCGCGCGCCCGGTTGTCTCTCAATACTATCGTGCACTGTCGACTCATTTCACTTCGGTTTTAAGGACGAAGCCTTGTCGTCGTCCGGGTCCACCACGGGGAGATTCGTGGATGTGAGCCCCTCCGCCTCACAAAAGGAAGGTTTTACAACAGACTCACTGTCAATCATGATTCCGACGGAACTATATGAGACACCTACAAGCACTTAACCTTTTATGCAAGCCGTTGATTTCAACGTACTCACTAAAGGGGTACTGACACCTTTTTTTGGAAGGCCAAGTTTACCTATGCCATACCGAATCTCCTGTGTACAGAGACTGCTCTGAGCAAGTGTGATGCTCGGTTAATGCTGTTGAGATGTTTTATTTTGATATTAAAGTGAAATTTCTCGCGGCGCACCTACCAACATCGACACTAACTTGACGTCAGCCTACAGTAGTAATCCTGGTGACTTCAACGCAACAGGCTGGCAAGTTGTGATGACGTCAAGCACGAAAATACAAAAAAAAAGATGACATCTTGCGCGTCACCCTCTCGATCGTCTTCTCGCGCCCTGTGAAGCGAGCTAGCGGAGTCTGGAATAGTGCACGTGCACACGAATACAAGATGCAGGCTTATCAGCGGGCAAATGACTCGTTTGATTTCGAATTCATTGTCATGGCGCCAACATTTTGCCCTGTGAAGTCTTGCGCCAGTAAAACGGGAGACGATAGGTGCTAGTTCCACCGATTACAGTCCGACCCTGCGCTGAGACAAGCGTGGATCGACTTCGTGCGCTGCGGCGATACTCAAACATTTCAATCCGGCATTCTCTGGGGAATGCCCGCACTGTGACCATCCGTTCGTGGATCCTTTCCGTATGGTGTGGGCATGCCCCTCAAATCCGGCGGTCCCGCCACTTCCTTCCCCTTCCCTCCCTACCCGAGTGAGCTGGGAGGCTGCCCTGCTCGGTTGCTCGACCCTAGAGGACCAGCGTGCCCTAGTGACCCGAGAGCGTGCTGCAGCAGAAGCCACAGTGGTCCCGGACTAGGGACTCCTCCTAGATTTTGTAAGGGGCCGGCCCTTAAAGCCGTCCCCAACTCTCTCCTGTCAACTGGCGGAGACTTGACGCCGACCAAGCGGAGTTTACACTGTTCGCTACCCTTCACGCCGGACACGTACAAGCGTGGCATGCAGTTGCTGACCGACTTCGGATTGTCGTCGAAGAACCCGCGCCTTAAATGTCATGCCATCCCAACGTGTGCCTCCCCCCCCCCCCCCGTGCCGCGACAGTTGTGACACGTTTGATGCGCAGTTTGACGAAACAGACGATCGAGAAAGCAACGTGCTGACAAGATACGTCATGAAAACTTGCGCTTAGACATACTACCGCCTGGTGGCACTGCTACTACCTTGTCGTAACGTCGGGGTACAGTAGAAACCGAAACTAGCTTTAAAGCATGCTGTAGTTGGTTTCCCAGGGCGCATTCAGGCTTAGAAGTATGTTTCCTGAGCTCTCTGGCGTTTGACCTATCATTTGACACACACACGCACACACGCACGCGCACACAGACACACACGCACACACACGCGCACACACAAAACGATAAATGAAAAGTTTCGTGTGAGTACCCTTCGATGGACGTTAGGACTTAACTCTATCACGTCGCTCGGCGTTGAGAAAACCGTTGCTGCAATCGAAACATGTATGTGTGAATAAAAAAAAACGATAGACGGACATAGATCGTAATTGTGACACATTATAAAACAACTACAAGAACACACTCTTTATGCTAGCCGGTGACTTCGACGTAGACATTGATTGATTGATATGTGGGGTTTAACGTCCCAAAACCACTATATGATTATGAGAGACGCCGTAGTGAAGGGCTCCGGAAATTTAGACCACCTGGGGTTCTTTAACGTGCACCCAAATCTGAGCACACGGGCCTACAACGTTTCCGCCTCCATCGGAAATGCAGCCGCCGCAGCCGGGATTCGAACCCGCGCCCTGCGGGTCAGCAGCCGAGTACCTTAGCCACTAGACCACCGCGGCGGGGTCGACGTAGACATTATGGACCTTATTTATAGTATACTGAGCTTTGTCGTCGTCTTTTTATGTCACCTAATTCTCACTCAATATACATTATATGAAGCAACGGTCGGGTGACATACGTGAGACACACACCCACACACACAAAAAGCTTTAAGGTTTAACAACACAGAACGATCTACCACAATTGTCACGGAACAGTATAAAACACGTATACAAGCACAAACTCGTTGAAGTCAGCGACTTCAACGTAGATGTTCTGAACCTCAAGACCTAGCTTCGCCCACTCGTTATGATACACTTCGTGGAAATGCGTGGATCATACGCTTTATTATTTTTTTTTTGACCTGCGCAAGGGGAAATATTACCCTGTGGCCGAAAAGCGTGAACTCCTGGCAGGTTCAAGGCTTAGTACTGCCATCGCTGGTGCATTTTATGAAAAATTATTATTGGCGAGGCAAAGATAGCCAGCGAAGGCGAAAAAAAAAAGCTTTTTTCTTTGAACTCTGAGTGCTCTAGGTTTTTTTAACAAAAACATTGCATGACAATAGCAAAAAGATATCTACCTTCAAATGCAGATTCAACACGTTTTTCTACTCATTCTTTCGAAAAAGCAATAAGAGAGTCGAACAGCTCAACTGACGACTTAGGTAATTTAACAAATAATGATTTTTTATGCTGTGAAACTGTTCTTGCATTATGTATGCTCTGTGTGTATCAAAATATATTTGTGAACCATTATTATGTTTTGGTAAATGGACGGTGGTTTTCGTTTGTGTGTTTATGTATTTTGCTTCAAATTCCTTTGTACTGATTGTTTTTTTTTTTGCCCCCTCCCCCGCAATGCTTATGTAAATAAATTCAGTAGACCAAATTTTCAGCGCCTGCAGAGGTCACTCATCTTTGGACGGTGGGACCGTGGCTCGGGTAAAGCGAGTGGCCCCGATAACGCCCTTCTCGTGCTTATCGCATGCTTTCCATGAGCTGTGACGTAACCACGCGCTGGCCATGCAGTTGGGTGATAACCGGGGTCAAGGTTACGTTCACTCGCTATAACAGCGCAGAATATAGAGCACTATTTTCAAAGCATCGCCTTCGAAAGTGGTATTATCGATTACCGGCTTTCTTACGAGATAGTATGTCTAGAATAGGACTGAGAGAAATTTTCCGTAACAAAAAAAAATTTAGTGAAAGCGATTGTTGGAATAACGGATAGTGATCATTATATCAGCTCTATGTTTGATGTTTTTGTTTGAAAGCAGACAAATAGATTAATAATAGTAAATGTTGGTGTTTAACTTCCCAAAACCGCGACATGACTATGAGAGACGGGCGTAGTAGAGGGCTCCGGAAATTTAGACCACCTGGGTTTTCTGAACGTGCACTTAAATCTAAGCGCACAAGCCTCGAGTATTTTCGCCTCCAGCGAAAATGCCGCCGCCGCGGACGAGATTCGATTCTGCGACCTGCGGGTCAGCAGCCAAGTGCCTTAGCCACTACACCACCGTGGTGGGTCGTAGACATAGGTCGGCGAACTCGCTCATAAGCCGACTCTCTTAGACTCAGATCAAGCCCCGAGTGTGAGTGAGTTAGGGTAATATTTTCGTGAGTATGAGTCTGAGTGAGTCCAAAGCGAAAAATATATTTCTTCAGTGAGTCTGAGTGAGTTTCACGTTTTTTTTTTTGCCGACTTAAAGTTCTATTTAGTCATCTTCAGCCGTATTACCAGCCTTACCTGGGTTCACATCTATGCTTACGTCTACTCACAAGTATTCCAAAGCAGTGTCGCTTATATTATATCAATATTTGTCATTTACATGCGTGAATCACGTAAAAGAGACGCCTTTACCCCCCACCCCCTTCCCTAACTGCTCCAGGGAACTTCTTCATTATTTTATCACGTGATGTCATCTCTTCCAAGAAAAAAGACCTTGCCAGTTTGGAAGCCCCCAGAACTCGTTTTCGAATATGATATGCCAAACGACATCAAGAAGAGCACCTGATTATGTGTGATATTGGTGTGAAAGAGCATTGACATCTTGATCGAAGAAGCTAATCATTGGCTGATGGACTCCTGAGTCAACTCACTCGAACTCGCTCACATCGAGCCGTTGGTCTGAGTGAGTTCGGGTGAGTAATGTTTTGGTGAGTTTAAGTCCGAGTGAGTCCAAAGCTCGAAATATATTTCATGCGCGTGCCTGAGTGAGCTCCACATGTTGTGCCGACCTATGGTCTTAGGTGACTCGATCAAGCCGTTCGATTTCCTAAGTTTGCTTGTCGCGTGAATCCATCCCTAGCAACGAAACTATATACGGAAGTTAATGACTTTATAGCTATATCTTCGTACAAATGTAGGCATGTTCAGCCAAAGTCGTGCCCAGTGTTCTATTTTGGAGGGGGGGGGGAATTCGTTGCAGCACCCGCTTCCCTATCAGGCTAATGTATGAGTCTCACTACGCCCCTCCCCCCTTCCCTGCTCGTGTTCCAGCGCACCCCATCTCTGTTATGTCAATGTGTGAGGTTGCATGCCCATGTGTTCAGCCACACAATGACGTTAGACGTATATGCAGAAAGAATTGCTTAGATAGCTTTCGTCGTCTTGCACTGTTATTGCTGACATACTCTACAAATGTCGCGCTCTGCGCGACATACATGCCTAGCCTGCAACACTCGTACAAGTACAGATGCTCGCGTACCAAGAGGATTGAAAAAACAAAATAAAGACCACGAACGACACCGTATAACGCTGCCGCCGGATATGAGAAACATCGCGCGACTGATGTTGGGTCTGCCGTATCGCGAGTGAATCAGTGCCGTTATGCGGAGGGGGAGACACGATGCTGGCACTCATAGCACTAACTTTCGTATACGTCACCGACGCGGAACGCGTGCTGCGAGCTCGTAGACGAGAAATTGTCGAGCAAACAATGGATGACGCTGCTGGAGATATTGTGTGTTAGTGCGTGTGTGTGTTTGTATGCGCGCGTGTGTTTGTGTGCGTGCCGTTACACCGGACGTGGCGCGAAGTTGCGTACAACGTTTTCGCGAGTGTCAGACGAAACGTGGGTGAAGGGCGTGGTCACGCGTTTTTGTACGCTATGTAGGAATGACGAATCGGAAAAAAAAAATAGCGAGATTCAGTACTCTATACGTATCGTCGGTAATGATGTTGCGTTAGTAAGAACAACCCGTTTATGCATAGATCGTTGGCACAGAATTTCCGCCTATGCGCATCAAAGGAAACGCGACGTTCTTACGTACGCAAGGACGTCATGGGCGCTACGTACCGAGTACCGAAACTCGCTAATCTATGAAGGCGCCATCGCTGCAGTTGAGGCTTGTTAGCGTGCGGTTGTAGGTAAATGGATTATGAATAGTGCAAGAAAGAATAAAGGAAACGTGAAAACTACAGTCTGAACACTACTTGTGACAACCTTCAATCCCGGAAACTACGACTACGCAGGTCTCGGTGCCTGCACGTGATATATCCGACATGCTCAACGTGTTCACACGACCTTTTCAAACGCGACTTGCTCAATGTCAGCATGGGCAGGAAATAGTTTCTTTAGCAAGAAAATCGATCGCATCAATTAAAAGCACCGATTGTGCCTCTGATTGATAAGCCTGCCAAAAAAAGTAGTTTCTGAAAATTGGACAAAGTTCTTTCCCATCCTCCGCGCTTATCACTATTTATGAAGGCACAATAATGAACAACTGCTATCTTGTGACGTTTTCGAATATATGCGCGTTCACTGCGTTGTCACAGAGAATGCTTTGTTACATTGACGGAGTCAAAGTTAAATTTCATTATTACTTACAGTTCAGGGAGAACGCCTGACAGGAAGACGCTAAGTTTTAGTGAGCTCTTCTTGAAGTTAACATTGAACTTACCACGGAATCATCAAAGCAGGTTCAGAGTCATGCACCGAATGATGTGCGTCAGTGATACACTTCTTTTTCTGGCACAGCCATACTATATCATAACTTTGTGATGCTTATGCAGTGCCAGCGAAAATATATATCTCTCGTTGCAGCTTATCAGGTCTTGGCCGTATTATGCAGTCGCAATAATGCACCAAATATATATAAAGAAGCATTCAACTCGTGGCATAGCCAACATAAGCACAGATACGACATGGGCAGATGATATTCCAAGTTCACATGTCCCGATGCCCAGTTCACATGTTCCGACGCTCGAGTAATTCATACACGCGTGGATAGCACCGCTTGAGGTCGTCGTTATACGTTTGAATCAGGCACAAAAGGAACGCAATACTCGATTGTTCACGTCATCAACACTCCAGCAAAACTGTGGCATGTCGTCGCTTTCGGTGTTATCGAGCTTCGCCTGATTGACACAGACAGGGCGAAAAACAGGCTACATGTTCATTTTCTCCATCATCCAAAGGGCACCTCCGCATTCTTTCGTGTAAGTGCAGTTAATCTGTAGCTGCAACGGGTTAACAGCTATGTGAGTACGCACAGCGTATATATGCGTCCATGTTTTATCTCATACATTCTGATTTCGAAGTAATATCTATACTTTCGTGTGACGTTAATTCTGCCACAGCGAGAAAATGCAGTAACAGCCATGGAGGTCTACTGGTTTCGCTGCTCCATTGCTGACCAGCAAGTCGCGGGATCGAACACCGGCCGCCGCGGGTGCATTTTCCATGGAAGTGAACATGCATGAGGCCCGTGTAGTTAGGTTTAGGTGCACGTCAAGGAACATCACGTAGTCGAAAATTTCCGAAGCCGCCCACTACGACGTCTCTCATAATCGTAAGGTGGTTTCGGGACGTTAAATCTCGAATATAATTATTGACATGTGCAATGTGACGTGGAACGCTGCGCTATATACCCAATCTATCCGATATGCGTATCACTGACATGTTGACTGTGCTGACGTGGCCGAAACTGAAACTCCAAGAGCAGCTAACTAAGTTGTGTCGGAAGGACACTTCAGAGACTGAGAAACAAGAGGGAATTTTCGTGCACCTATCTCAAGGCTTCTTGGTGCATACATACCTTAAGATGCAGTAGTGAGAGTGTGGTCAATTTGGACATAAGTGACCTCCTTATTACGAAAAGTTGTTTCTCAGTCCATTGAGAGCAACACTAGCTACTTGAATTAAACCGTTGACTAGGGAATGTCGATTGAGTAGACGTGTTGGCAAGAGGACTTCTGTGTGGATGCGTTGGCTGCAACGACGTCTCATAACCAACTCCTCACAAGTTCTTCACTTCGACCGCATCGGGACAACAAAACACCGGGCCTTGCATGCACCACGTTCTTTGCGTTTCACCCCCAAGGAGACGCGCGACGGGAGATTATTGCATTAAGCCCCGTGCAAGCGTGGTAAGTGACCGCAGACTGAAGCTGTCTCATCACTGAAACCCTCTTCATCGGTCCCCAAATCGACTTGCCGATCTATTCGCACGTTCCTGCCACCTTAAGCAGCACACTTGACGGCATACAAGACCGCAATGGTCTCGCGGTTGTGGTATATGGGCCCACTAGACTTCAGACAACAGCCTAATCATGTCCTCGAGCCACGTCCCCCACAGAGCGTTCATCCTCTCTCCTTCCCCCATACCCTTACATGCACCTGACGATGAGTATCAATCTTAGACGAGTATACTTCGAAACAAACACACTCGCAGGTTCTTCGACCGATTTCTTCTAGTTTTTCTGGGAAGCCAACCAGCGTAAACATCGGGTATCAGCTCTGCCTCAACACCACTGGTCAACCGTGTTGCCTTTAAGAGCAATTCACGCGTGTACTCACCCCCGAATTTGCCCCGCGGAGCTTGTACACGTGTGGAGCGCTTGACTTCGAGGTCCAGCTTATGCGATGTCGATGATAATGGCATTACGAACTCTGGCACGCACCCACTTTGCCTGGTCGGCCAAGAAATATCGTGGCTTCAAAGCAAAAAAGAAAAAGAAAAACTATGGTATTGTGTTACTTTTGGGCAAAAGAAAACAAAAAAAACGCTATATTGAGAGCAGTCAGCATGACCCGACACATTAGGATAAGAGGTAACGAAATATCACTATAATTACTTATAAAAAATAAATATAAATATAAGAAAATATAAGAAAACCATAGAACTAGAATGAATCGGGTAGATAGTGCGATACAGCGAATGTATGCATGGCAATGCCCGCGTCCAAACATAGATTGCCACAGAAAGATTTACATTCAGAAGAGGTTCTGAGAAGGCAACCGTGCCACGCATCACCAAACATTAGAAGAAATATGGTCTCATAATATATTATGTATATATGCAAAAAAAAAAAAACATGGGAACGTAGGCTGCGTTAGAGCCAGCTATGCTATAGTACATACATGTCGGAAAGCGGTCGAGCAATTCGTGTAAGAATGTAGATATAGAAAAGTAGTACACGGTATATACTTGGCTACTGGTCTATACTTCTTTTTAAGATGGCTTGAAATTTGTCAGACATACGATTGCGAACCTTGTTGAACGAAAGTTGTGCACGCAAATCATGGATGTTGTGGCACCTACCCGGTTTGAGTAATTGTGTAGAAACCTGGTAGCTGAAAGTAAAGGGAGCAATTTGAAAGGTGTCACGTCGAGAAGGCCGAAGGTTCAACAAAACGAATACTAATGCTAGCCACAGAAAGAGCTAACCCGCCACAGTGGTCTAGTGGCTAAGACGCTTGGCTGTTGACCCGCAGGTCGCGGGATTGAATCCCGGCCGCGGTGGCCACATTTTTAATGGAGACGAAAATGTTTGAGGCCCATGTGCTTAGATTTAGGTACATGCTAAAGAACCGCAGGTGGTCGAAATTTCCGGATTCCTCCACTATGGTGTCTCTCATAATCACATCGTGGTTTTGTGACGTTAAATCCTAACAATTACTAGTATTAAGATAGAAGTTAAGCAAGAGACGAGGTGATTTTACCTTGAGAAGGTTGCGCGGTATCCGTCAGCTCGCATTTCTAAAAATGTCTGTAGGCTGGCTTAGTGAACGTGTAGTAAACAGATATCAATGGTGTTCATGCGCCCATAGCGCCATCAGGTGTTGTCAGCGTCTCGGTGGTGGCCCCGCCACGGTGGTCTATAGTGGCCAAGGTACTCGGCTGCTGACCCGCAGGTCGCGGTATTGAATCCCGGCTACGGTGTCTGCATTTCCGATTGATGCGGAAATGTTGCAGGCCCATGTGCTCTGATTTGGGTGCACGTTAAAGAACGCCAGGTTGTCGAAATTTCCGGAGCCCTCCACTATATAGGCGTCTCTCATAATCATATGGTGTTTTTGGAATGTTAAACCCAACATATCAATCAATCAATCAATCAATCAATCAATCAATCAATCAATCAATCAATCAATCAATCAATCAATCAATCAATCAATCAATCAATCAATCAATCAATCAATCAATCAGTGTCTCGGTGGTGATGAGGAAGAGAACGATGACGACGATAACGACAATAATAGCAACAACAATAATAACAACAATAACAACAACAATAACGAAAACACATTTTAGAGACGGGAGGGCTACTACTCAGGTGGGATATTGTTTGGAGTCTGAAGGCTGATCATTTGAGATTGAAATAATGGCAGCTGTCACTCTGCTCGCTTCCGTTCGTTCCTTCAATTCCAGAACTTCTGCAGAATTTCGTTATTTCTTACATACTGCAGCGTGATGCTTTATGCTCATACCCCTTTTCAAGTGACTTCGATTACCCCGAGAGAATAGCTAAGTTCGTTGCTGACATTGCCGTGAACGGACCGGAATATAGATCGGTCGTCTTTCTATGACAAACCATCTTTAAAGAAGCGCCTAAAAAGGAGTGCCCGCTTGACGAAAAATCCAAAGGTTTATACAAGTCAGTTTCGCCTGTTTGTGTTTAGTCTGACTTAAATAATAATACGATGGTCATATAATGTGTTTTATAACATTCAATGGCGATTTATGTATTAGTTCAATCTTCTAATGCTCCTAAACATCTCAATGCCGAAGGTGCTGAGTGCCTTCGCTGTTATGAGGTCACGTGAGGAAACCAGCAAATAAAATTATATAAACAGTGGCGAGCAGCCGATTTAAGAGTGCTCGAATCGGTCAAAAGTGTAGTCGGCTCTACGAAACGCTGGTAACAATGCAGAGGTAAGCATTCAGCAAACAATTGTATAAAGGAAGACAATGCTCCCCCATCTAAAATAGGTATTGATCATGATTGTAGACTATGCCTTTACACGTCTATTGCTGCCAATCAGAATACCAAGTTTATAATAGTTCTGTTTGAGATCGCACAGTTTCAAGGCAAGATAGCTGGATTCCGCGCGACAGAGACCGATAGCGTTTTCAGTATTTTAATAAAAAGCTATCTGACACTCTGTTTTTCAAGAAGCTGACGAACGTGTGCTAAATAAGTTTAGTTCATAATCGTTGCTGGTTCACTTTACTTGTTGATAGAAAATTTCTGCACGCACGCTTTACATTCAATCAAATTCATTGAAGGAGCACTTATTTGAGGTACTTGGAAGGACGTTCAAGGGAGGGTGCTGCTGTACTTCCGCACGGTGTTTTATTCGTACCAGTCGCGGAACTACGTTCCTGAAACCTGGTGAACAAATCTGCTGGGGTTAGCGAACGGACGCGCCACCTGTTAGCAACGACAGAACGACAACTGGGAGCCGCACACCGCATCCCACTGCAATCTTCACGGTCCTTGAGCTAGTTACCGCAGTAAGAACTACAAAAATCATTCAGAAGGTTGAAGAATGCTGTGACCACAATAACATTTGCAACTAGAAAACCGCAAACGTAAACACGCCGCTCGCGTCCTCAACCCAGACGATTCCGTGCAACGCAAAACACAAAAAAAAATGCCGTTTATTATTTTTTTCCACTAAAGATAGGCGACGCAACCATCAGCAAACCTCTTCATTTTGGCTCAATACCGTGTCCGGATTCTGATGAACTGAACCTACGGGGAGTTGAGAACTCAAGTCGCGAGATTGCTATCGGAGGGTGCACACTGAGGCCGAGCTGTGCCCGTGGACAAGAAAACGACAGACAGACTGTGCTCGGAGTGGTGCTTCGATTTCCCACTTCACATCGCTTATTCAGCCAAACGATTCTTTAGCCTCGACAAGAGTTGGGTAACTTTTCCGTGCTTTGGTCTTAACGGCTACTCATGAAGTGTCCTTGAGAGATCGGAAGATGGCTGAGCCGTGGTTTATCTTACTGGAACGGAGCCGTGACGACGGTCAGATGGGCCCTGAACCAGAGATTTTATCAAAATCACGCGCGTGGTGGTGGTTCGACAATCGCGTGTCGCCCGGAACAGAAATTAAAAAAAAAATAGCGAACTTTATCCACGACAATCTATGCTCTGACCGTAGAAGCACCCTTGGAAGAGCCACAACTACACGACGCAGCACTTGGCCGTAGTAGTCGCCTCTGAACAGCTTCGAAACGATAATATACTCTCTGGCTTGTTTAGTTTTTGCTCGCGTAAAGCGATATTAGTGTTATGTCTTAAACCAAGTTTAATGATACGAAAGAGACATACAAGGTGGTAAGGACCGGGATGAGGAGTGTTTTGGTGCGTTCACAAGTCAAACGCATGTTTCCTAAATTTGGCCACGAACGACCACCTCGGTTTAGCAGATCACTGGGCTCCGCTTCAAAAAAGACAGACGTTGTTGGCACACAGCAGACACCGGGTGCTTCCTTGATGACCCAGGGTCATGAGGTGTCCTTCGTCGGGCACAAGATGTGATCGCGACTCATGGTGTCTTCGTGGCCGACAGTGCTGTCACGTTTAGAAACTGATGTTACGTTTCTCGACTTTCGTCCCACTGCACTGGGAATAGAACGGTACACGCTGAGTGACCTATAGACCTGCAGGGACGCAACGTCTTGATGGGCTTACGCATCAAGGAGCATGGAAGTCTTGTGTATCTATGTCGTAAGCTCTAAGGTGCGGTAGCTGGATTCAGAGCAAGCAAAGTGAAAAGGGAAACACAAACCTATCCTGTGGCCTAGATTGCAAATACCGGCTATGTGTATTTAGGTATGACTTTGCGGTAACTCGTTTTTTCTGTTTTTTTTTATTCCGTCTTGGTTCATGTTATGCTTCGCTGAACTTCGGGGGAAATGTTTGTAAAACATTGACTTGAGCTTACTTTCTTTTGAGGAGGAGAGGTCGCAAATTTTTCATCTTTAGAGGTCTCTTGACAGTAAAAGGATGCTGCATTCTCAAATTGTATGCTGACAGCATTCACGTGATGTTAGCAGAGCTACAGTCTAATACATCGTGAATATAAATTGAAGGTAGTTGTCTTACCTTTACAACGCCGGGCTTTTTCGTCTAGGCCTTCCGGCCACTTCTTGAGACAACACATACAATTTCATACCTTTGAGTCAGTTCGGAGGTTGTTTTTAAAGGCTATTCAAAAGGCTCCCTATTCGTAGACAAAAATAGCAAAACAGAACAGACATATAATTTTCCTTTAGCGGTTGCTGGCTGCATGGTTTGGCCGTAGTGTTGTAATGTCCTCATGTATGTCCGACCGAATTCATTTGAACTGAGGTTGATTTTTCCTTTATAAAGAAGGACTGTTTGGTCATGACACTGTCACGAAACCGTCAGTCTGACGTTGTGGCTGCCCATTTATGCAGCTATTGTTGTATACATATTAATTCGAATCATATACATACATATTTGTCTATCAAACACAAATATAGAATGAATAAATTCTTATGGTTTAAAGTGTATTAGAAGACCAGACTTATGTATAACTATACATTCTTCTTTATATCTGATTTAGTTATTTTGATACGATAAACATGGTTTAAATAGGCTCTTGCTACAACCATACCATCTAG
This sequence comes from Rhipicephalus microplus, assembly GCF_013339725.1. Classification (NCBI taxonomy): domain Eukaryota; kingdom Metazoa; phylum Arthropoda; class Arachnida; order Ixodida; family Ixodidae; genus Rhipicephalus; species Rhipicephalus microplus. Next base: position 17,927,234 of record NC_051173.1, read on the forward strand.
TACAATCCAGTACCACAAGAACGAGGCAATAAAATATACCTTCAGCGACTTTCGTGTCGAATGTGGCCCTCTTACACTGCTAGGGTGGTATTTCATTTTTAGGAAGAAAAGGGAGGAAGGGAGGAAGAAAAGGGAGGAAAGGAGGAAGAAAAGGGAGGAAGGGAGGAAGCAAAGGGAGGAAGGAAGGAAGGTCAACCTGATGCGCGTCCGATTTGCTATCCTACGCTTGAGGAAAGAGAAAATTGGCCCCGTATCTGCCTGTAATCTGCAAATGTCGTCGAAAGACGATAGTTTTGCGCGTGGAGAGAGTGAACGAAACATTTATTCGATGTTCTGCGCAAGAAAATTGGTGAATGGTATTCTGGAGGCGCTGCGTTAGAGTGCCTCGAGCGTGCAGCGAAGGCGAACGAACGCATCAAGTCACGTCACACGTGAGACATGAGCGCCTTCTGGCAGTTTTCTTAGAAAACAAAGCGCGTGGCTCTGAGACGGGTGTGCGCGCCCGTTTCAGAGGTGATAAGGTGTAGAGCGCAAGGCGACGAGTAGGTGCCACCACCGTCTCGTCTTAGCAAAGCGTTGGAAACACTCGCGTTTTTGTGCAAGCGTTGCATGGTCAGCGCAGCGTGATAAGCGCTATGTTCCTTAAAATTTCTTATACATGCCTTTTCTTGTAAAAGACGCACATGCAGAATATATACGTTTTGTTATGGTGCCCCAGACATGCGCAGTAATTGCCTTTGAATTGACAGTTGCACAAGTATGAACGCTAAATATTGAGCAACATTGGTGGGTGCTGCGAATGGGGTAGGCCGTTTCAAGTACCCGGTGCCGTTAATAGTGGAGAAACAGACAAACGTACATACATACATACATACATACATACATACATACATACATACATACATACATACATACATACATACATACATACATACATACATACATACATACATACATACATACATACATACATACATACATACATACATACATACATACACCAAAATTTTTGCGTCGGAGGTCCCTAAGAAAGAGTACCGTTTTTAAAAAGGTACCCCTTAGTTTAAACACGCCGCTGCGTTGGACAGTCATGGACGCAGGATTTCCGGCGTATCCCATTTCACTGCAGACCGTCCACTTGTGGTCCCTAGTGAATGTTTGCAAGCACTGGACATAGAGCATTCAGTACACGTTGTAGGGACTCCGCGTACGGTGATTTCAGCCTGCTGACTGCCGACAAACGGGTGAAGTGTGCACGACAGTGATGGAATCACGACGACGAGCGAGGTTTCTTGTTATGGCAACTTATAAGTCATGGATTCAGGGTTCACACTTGCCGATGTGCTCAGTGAATCTGCATACCGCTGCGGCTTCGGCAACAGAGGCGAAGCCGCGTCAATCGTGTCCATGCTTCCCATAGTGTTCTGGTATGTACCGGCCGTCGCCGGTACAGGAGGTTTTCAGGGCCCTAGATTAGGAAGAGTGAGGGATAACAGTGAATGTATAGTATCTTAGTAACCTTCAATTCGCTGATGACATTGCCTTAGTGAGTAACTCATGGTACGAAGTACAGCTCATTATTACTGAACTGGACATGGAAAGCCGAAGAGTAGGTATAGAAATAATATGCACCAAACTAACATCATATCCAACAGTCTCGGCAGAAAACAGTGCTTTGCGATAGTTGGTGAGACGCTGGTAGTTGTAGAGGAATATGTGCACTTAATTAAGACAGGTAGTAACCGTGGAGCCGAACGACGAGAGTGAAATAACTAGAAGAATAAGGATTGGACGGATCACATTTGGCAAGCAATCTAAAATCACGAATGGTAATCTACCACTAACCCTCAAAGGCAAGGTATATAACAGCTGCGCATCTTGCCGGTTACCTACGGAGCAGAAACCTGGATGCTTACAAAGAGGTTTCAGCTTAAATTGAGGATGACGCAGTGAGCGGTGGAAAAGAAAATGATAGTAGTAGCCTTAAGAGACAAGGATAGAGCAGAGTGGGTCAGAGAAGAAACCGGGTTTAAGGATATCATAGTTCCAATGAAGAAAAAAGAAATGGACACTGTGGGCCAGACACGTAGCACGTAGGCATGATAACCGCTGGTCATTACGGGTAACTGACTGGATTCCCAGAAAAGGCAAAAGCACGAAGGGGAGGCAGAAAGTTAGGTGGGCTGATGAATTTAAAAGCTGGCAGGCATAACGCGGCAGCACAAAGCACAAGACCGTGTTGAATGGCGCATCATGGGAGAGGCCTTTGCCCTGCAGCGGGCGTAGTCAGGCTGCTGCTGCTGCTGATGATGATGATGATGATGATGATGATGCAGAAGCCATGCACCTGCAAATGTACGCATGCACGAAGACACGCAGATGCATGCACTGTAATCGTAAATGTCTTAATTCTATTGTTTTGTTCTACTGTACTTTACGTCATACTCATCGCAACACGAACTTATTGTTTTCGCCAGTCCGCCTAATAGCAGACTTCAAACAATATGCAACAAAAGCAGCAGCCGTTGCTTCTCCAGAATCAATAGTTTTAAAGTGAAAGGTGTTAATAGATCACAACCACTGTGCCGTGGTTGTCCACCGCCGCCACCACCGTTGTGCGTTGGCGCTATCACGCGAAAAAAGAAACATAGAAATGAAAAAAAAATAGTCTATCAAAGAGCCACGCTGGCGCTTGAAGCTCCTTTGCAAAAATGCGTCATGTATGGCGAGAAATCGCGTTAACATATATGATACAGCGTGGTAGGAGAGTAAGACAACTAAAAATTACCATCGTGTGACAGGTATCAAACGATGCTAATTGCGTAACGAGTGTGTGATTTCGAGCTTCTGCCCGTTACGAAGAACTGACCCATAATTCTTGATCTTCATGAGGCGCACCATCAACAAAGTGCACCAAATGCTTCACAGATGTGTAGTGCTGGTCTGCTGAAACATGGACAATGGCACAGTGGGTAGTTCCCTACTTTAAAATAATTATGATTTATGGCATAGTGGATTCGTTGCGTGTGCATTTGCATTAGCTGCCGCATGGATTGTTTAGAACGGGCTCCGCAAAGGCCGCTCTTCGAGCTTTCGCAATGACAGTTGACCCGTTGCTAACTTACGTCATTCGAATTTTATTCTGTCGAATAATACAAGTAGACCTCCAGGTACAGCTCAAGAAATTCCGCGTTCTAATTCTCTGGCGGTAAGAAAGGTAAATAAAAGCGTGCTTGTTAGACTACCTCTTGAGTATCCCCCGCAGGGGCGCCTGCGCGAGTAGGCGTTTGGTGTGTAGCGACACCATGGACCCGAGCTAACGGGGGAGTTTTGACTCCCTCCCACGCCTAGCCGTGCGTGGCCTTGCCGTGTCCGGGGAAAAGGGGATCCTGGGGGTTGAGCCGACGCTAGGTGATTGGACCTTTAAGGCCCCCGGCAGAGGCAACACACCCCTTTGGCCCCGGCTTCACGTAGACGGCACCCCTGGGCTGACCCACCCAGGGGAAATCGACAGTCACCTTTTCCTATCTCTCTACCCTACAACTTCGTCTTTATTTCTCTCTTTTTTAGTCTGTCTTGTCTACTTCTCTCTTCTGTTTACTTCCAATTTTCCTGGTGGCAAGGGTTAACCTTGTGTAATTACTCAACCTTGAGTAGTTATATTTGGTTATAGTGGCAATGTACGGCTGGCGTCTGCAGCCTTATGCTATTAAGTGCTTCAGCGTCCCCTGGTTGGACTCCATGGTGGGTGGTCGCCATTGCTGCCGAAAAAAAAAGTACACTACTATAGGAACACCTGCATTTCCCCGTCTCCTAGATCGTCTTCCGCTTAAGAGGGGACGTACCGATGAAATATCAATTTTCAGCCAACCCAGACAATGCTTTCCAAAATTCCATGTTGTGCACAGCGAAAATTCAATAAAACAAGCCAGAGCCATATCTCCATTTCTTGTTGCGAAATCTCTGACTGAGGTCTTTGGCCCAGGATACAAGGTTACAAAGATGGCTAGTGGAGACCTTCTCCTTGAGCTGCCTGAAAAACATCACTATGAAAAACTTGGCAGTCTCGTAGCATTTGGTGATATCCCAGTATCTGTTTCACCTCATAGATCAATGAATACCACACGCGGAGTTGTTTCAGAAGCAGACCTTCTTGAAATGTCTGAACAGGAACTGCTTTAAAGGTGGAAGGAGCAAAATGTCACGGATGTGAAACGAATCGTCATCAGACGCGACAACAAAGAAATACCTACCAAACATTTAATACTCACTTTCGCATCTAGAACACTGCCTTCCTCTATAGACACAGGCTACATCAAACTCTCTGTTCGTCCCTACATTCCCAATCCAAGACGGTGTTATAAATGTCAACGATTTGGTCATGGCTCGCAGAACTGCCGGGGTCAGGAAACTTGTGCAAGATGTGGTAGCCACGGCCACCCATCTGATAACTGTGTTACTACGCCTCACTGCGTGAATTGTGACGGGGAACACGCCGCATATTCACGTTCGTGTCCTAACTGGAAGAAAGAAAAAGAAATAATCACTCTTAAAGACAAAGAAAATATCACATTCAAAGAAGCAAGACGAAGAGTGTCGCCATTTTACGGCACAACATATGCTGATGCGGCGCGTCAGGGGGCAACGCCGCACCAGCCCTCGCCACCCCTTCGGCCAGCGCAGAGCGAGCCATCGGCTGTGGCGCCTGCCCCCAAGGCGGCAGTAGTTCAGTCTACTCCGCCTCCAAGCAAATTGAGGCCGGAGACTCCAGGGTCCTCTGGTCTCAAGGCCTCACCTCACCAGGCGAGGCCTAAAATCCAAACCACCAGCTCGCATGTGCGGGCATCCAGTGCCTCTGAGGAGGCAATGGATACAACGGTACCCTTGGTACCGAAAGAGCGGCGCGCCTCCTTGGAGCGCGCCAAGAAAAGCAAAAAACCAATAACGGAGCCAGACGACCGTCCTGCCACCTGAATTAACGAGCTCACTCCAACACAGGATACTCTTTGTACACACAGCAGCATCTCTCTTGTTTAAATATGCAGACAGAAATATTACAGTGGAACATCCGAGGCCTTCTTCGAAACCTCGATGACTTACAAGAACTCCTCCATGAACACAATCCAAGAGTGCTGTGTGTACAAGGGACACACTTAAAACGAACAAACACAAACTTTTTACGTAACTACGTAATCTTCCGAAAGGATAGAGATGATGCCATGCCACCATCCGGTGGTGTAGCGGTTATAGTTAGTCAAGGTATAGCATGCACACAATTACCCCTTAAAACTTCCCTCGAGGCGGTGGCTGTCCGAGCAGTTATTCTAAACAAACTTGTCACTGTCTGCTCTTTGTACATACCTCCGCACCACCGTCTTGAAAAACTTCAATTCCAGTCTTTAATAGACGAACTACCTGAACCTTATCTGGTCCTTGGGGACCTGAACGCACATAATGGTCTGTGGGGTGACTCTCGCTGTGATGCACGAGGTCGTCTCATTGAACAATTCCTCATTTCATCAGGTGCTTGTCTGTTGAATAGGAAAGAGGCAACATACTATAACCTTGCCAACAAAACTTACTCTTCCATAGACCTCAGTATCGCATCTCCTTCACTTGTACCATTGCTTCAGTGGAAAGTCATAAATAACCCATACGGAAGTGACCATTTTCCTTTAGTTTTAAGTACACCAATAATATATGAATGTCCTCCACATGTTCCCAAATGGCTGGTAAACAAAGCCGACTGGGAACAATTTCAAAAGCTTACTCAATTAAATTGGACTGACATATGCGGATTAGGCATAGATGAAGCTGTGCAGTACTTCACGGCCTTTCTTACTGACGCAGCAGCCAAGTGCATTCCACAAACATCTGGACTGCCCGGCAAACGACACGTCCCGTGGTGGAACACTGAGTGTCAGAATGCGCGAAAGGAACAGAACAGGGCATGGAGGTTGCTGCGGAACTCGCCGACAGCGGAAAACCTTGAGAGCTTTAAGAAAATAAAATCTCGAGGCAGGAGAACGCGTCGGCAGGCCAGAAGAGAAAGTTGGCACAAGTTTTTATAAGGGATAAATTCATATACACAAGAGCCCAAAGTCTGGAACATGGTTCGTAGGGTAGCAGGAAGAAAAGTACACTCACTCCCACTCGTAAACACTCAGGGTGATACCTTGGAAGATCAGGCAAACTTCCTCGGTGCACACTTTGAACGGGTATCCAGCTCGTCCCACTATACTGACACTTTCCAAAAATACAGAACAAGAATAGAAAAGCAGAAACTCGAACACAAATCCACTAGATACGAGGCATATAACCAAGCTTTCAGTCTAGCTGAGCTCCGAACATCTCTAAACTCCTGCAGTACTTCTGCCCCAGGTTCTGACCGTGTGGTGTATGAAATGTTAAAAAACCTACCAGTAGAAACACGAAAAACCTTACTTTGTTTGTACAATGCTATCTGGTTTTCTGGCACTATCCCTACCTCCTGGAAAGAGGCTATTATTATTCCCATTTTGAAAGAGGGCAAGAACCCTTCTTTAGCTTCAAGTTATAGGCCTATTGCACTTACAAGCTGCTTGTGCAAAGTCTTCGAAAAAATGATAAACTGCCGACTTGTACATATCCTTGAAACAAACAATTTGCTCGACCCATTTCAGTGCGGGTTTCGAGAAAGTATATCCACCACAGACCACCTCGTTCGTATCGAGGCACAGATCAGAGACGCTTTCGTCCATAAACAATATTTTCTCTCTGTGTTCCTCGATATCGAAAAGGCTTATGATACAACATGGCGTTTTGGAATTCTAAGAGACCTGTCTCACCTTGGTGTGCGTGGAAGAATGTTTCACATAATCGAAAGTTACCTGTCAAACCGGACATTCCGTGTCCGAGTGGGCAGTGTTCTCTCCCAAACATTTGTCCAGGAAACAGGCGTGCCACAAGGTGGTGTACTTAGTTGCACACTTTTTATTATCAAAATGAATTCCTTGCACTTGTCCATCCCCCGCAATATGTTCTATTGTACATATGTCGACGACGTTCAGCTTGGCTTCAAGTCATGCAACTTGGCATTGTGTGAGTGGCAGGTTCAGCTGGGTTTAAACAAGGTCTCCAAATGGGCAGATGAAAACGGATTTCGACTTAACCCACAAAAAAAGCACGTGTGTCTTGTTCTCTCGAAAGAGAGGCATGCACTCCGAACCTGACATTCGACTGAATGGGCAACGTCTGTCTGTCAAAGCCGAGCATAAACTCTTAGGCTTAATCTTGGACAACAAGTTGACCTTCGTACCGCACATCAAGTATTTAAAAACAAAATGTTTAAAAGCCATGAATGTTATAAAAGTGTTGTCACGTACTACTTGGGGTAGTGATAGGCAATGCCTCATGAATCTGTATCGAAGCCTCATTCGCACCCGCTTAGATTATGGGGCTGTTGTTTATCAGTCTGCAACTCAAAGTGCTTTGAAGATGCTGGACCCCGTGCACCATTTGGGCATCCGCCTTTCTACGGGTGCTTTTCGCACCAGCCCTGTCGAAAGCCTTTACGTTGAGTCAAATGAATGGTCGCTTCATCTACAGAGAGCTTACATGTCCTTTATATATTTTCTTAAGGTGAAAGCAGACAAGAAGCACCCCTCATACTCTACTATTAATGATCTGTCGAGCTACATTCTGTTTCAAAACAGGCCTTCGGTGAGGCAGCCCTTCTCAGTTCGCCTGAAGGGTCTAGCTGAAGAAACTGGAGTGTCACTTGAACACAGTTTAATGGCTCCTGTAGCATACCCGCCACCGTGGCAGTGGCAGACTATAGACTGCGATGTGTCTTTCCTAGAAGTTACAAAACATGCACCTATTGCCCATATCTGAATACTTCCTGGAACTTCAACACGAATACACACGTCCTGAGTTCTTTACAGATGCCTCCAAGTCTAACTCCTCTGTGTCCTACGCTGCTGTCGGCCCATCCTTTTCGGATGCTGGCCCTCTACATCCAGGCACAAGTATCTTCACAGCGGAAGCTTACGCGATACTTGTGGCAGCTAAACACATCAAACAATTACAAATACAAAAAGCAGTAATTTATACAGACTCCCTCAGTGTGGTAACGGCTCTGCACAGTCTTAAAAAACAAAAAACCCCGGTCCTTGTCTCACTCTACTCCATTTTGTGCACACTCTACACACTCAAACAACATGTTGTAGTGTGCTAGGTGCCAGGGCACCGTGAGATCCAAGGCAACGTGAGGGCGGATCAGCTCGCTGCATCCGTCCACAAAAGCACTGCCCCTACACCCATATTAATACCGGCCCTTGATCTTAAGCCGTCTCTCAAACGAAACCTCAGGGACTACTGGCAGAGCAAGTGGGATACACACACACAAAACAAACTACACATTATTAAGCCACACCTTGGTCATTGGCTGCCAGTATCAAAATCGCGTCATACAGAGGTAATACTAACGAGACTCAGGATAGGACACACATACACGACACACACATATCTTTTGTCCGGTGGCGATCCACCATTGTGTGACAGATGTGGTGAAGAATTAACAGTCCTTCACATGTTAATTCAGTGCAAACACTTAGAAACTCTAAGAAAACAGCATTTTCCATTACCCTACCGACAACATATACCTTTACACCCTGCAATGTTCGTTGGTAGGGAACCGCTTTTTAGTCATAAATCATTGTTAGCGTTTTTAAAAGATATTAATAATTTTCATATCATATACCCGGGCATCCCGTAGCACGACCTCTCCAGGGAGGTTTTTGCTGCGGTGGCTACACAGGAAAGCACTTGCCTCACGGCCCTTGGACGCAAGGGTATGAACGAGTGAGGTACTTGTGCTAATGCCATACATGTCCACTATCGTTTTACATTATCACCAATTTTTGTCACCTATTCACACCACACACACCTTTCACGGCATGGTCATGATTTTATTACTTGTATGTTTTTACCCGCCTTACTGCGAGGAATTTTATGGCCCTTATACAGCCGCTAATCACAATCATTATCCACATTCCTTGTCCCATGAACTGGCGCTCTTTGGCCATCAAATGGCCCTTGCGCCAAAAAACACCATATATCATCATACCTCTTGAGTATTGTTGGTGCTGGCACGTGTGAAAAAGAAGTCTCTTAGGCGGCAGAGATCACGCATTCATGCGTACAAACTGCCGACGCAAGCTATCAGTCGCCGCGCGTTTGGATATGGCACGAGTCCAGGTTAACTTCCGGCCAGACGCTCGAGTTCTTGAGGTATCAAGACATCAAACATGCAGACAAGCGTGCGCGGAAGTGATGCTTTGATAAAGCCTCGGGTGTTATATCGAGGTATATGGCTCGTATCTCAGCTCCGTATCTTGATAGCATATTGCCACATAGGAACCGGCTGCGGCCAGACTCGGAAGGCGACTGATCGCGAATGCTTTGAACGGAGGTCGTGCGAGCGCCTGAAGTAAGCGTTATCTAACGCCGCGTCTCGTGGTTCAAGGCGAGACGTGTTGCGCGATAACGACGTATACTCGCATAACCTTACAATATGCGATTACAAAAAAAAAAAAAAAACGAAAGGCTGCGCATATTAAGGGACAGAATTCGTACAATCTACTACATCTTGATTAAACAACGTCGTACGCAGTAGCTTACTCCCGCGGAACACTTTATACCAGAGGCCTTCGACAGCTGGATACACGCGTATCAGCGAAGCTTGCGGTGGTGACTGGACTGGCTTTTAAAGACGATAGTCTTTCTTGGGGACCTTCAACGAAAAAAATTTTGGTCTGTCTGTCTGTCTGTCTGTCTGTCTGTCTGTCTGTCTGTCTGTCTGTCTGTCTGTCTGTCTGTCTGTCTGTCTGTCTGTCTGTCTGTCTGTACATTTGTCTGTTTGTCCGCCCTAACGATACCTCAAACGGCATTGAACGGCCAACCCCATTCGCAGTGCCCACCAATATTACTCAAGGTTTAGCGTTCATAGTTGTGCGACTGTCAGTTAAAAAGCAATTATTGCGCATATCTGAGGCGCCACAACAATACTTCGAAGTTTTGTATGTCTGCTTTTATACTATAGGAGAGGCACACACGAGTAACTCTATATAAGGAATGTAGTGTTTTAGCGCGCTGCGCTGACAGTGCAACGCGTTCCGATGGAGGCGGAAATGTCGAGGCCCGTGTGCTCAGATTTGGGTGCACGTTAAAGAACCCCAGGTGGTCAAAATTTCCGGAGCCCTCCACTACGGCGTCTCTCATAATCATATGGTGGTTTTGGGACGTTAAACCCCACAAATCAATCAATCAAATCAACAGTGCAACGCGATACCCCAGAAGGTGTTTCCAACGCTTTGCTACGACGACACGGTGGTGCCTGCCCGTCGCTTTGCATGCTACACCTTATCACCCCCGAGACTTGCGCGCATCTTTCTCCGCGGTCACACACGCCTTCGTTTTCGAAGATAACTGCCAGATGGCGCTTGCGTCTTAAGTGCCTTGATGCGCTCGTTCGCGACCGCTACACGCTCGAGGCACTCTAACGCAGCGCCTCCAGAATACCTTTCACCGATTTCTTGCACAGATCATCAAATAAACGTTTTGTTCACTCTCTCCAGACGCAAGACTATTGTATTTCGACTACATTTGCGGTGTAACATGCAGATTTGGAACCAGGTTTTTGTTTGTCTTTTTGTCTTTTTTCTCCTTTGATTTGCGGACTGCGACCGTGGTGCACGCAACCTTCCGCGCCTGTTCACCTCGGAAACTCTTCAGTATTGTAGATTTTAGAATTACGTACGTTCGTGTCGAAGTATTGGTCTCTTCTCCGTGCGCGTGGCCGCGTGCAGGAACGCATCAGATTCGGGTTTCGTACGGCGCCCGTTTAGTTTCCGTGGAATTCACTGGCTATAGCATTGCGTGAGAGGTGAGCAAAATGGAAAGCCGCGAACTCGCGCGCCGTGATCCGTATCATCATTTACACCCAAGAGTAAAAGTTTCCTGTTAGAAATTCTTCGAAGTGTGAGAACATAGCCTCCAACAAAATGCTGCAAGCTGTTGTAGTTATTGCCACCCATAAAGTTAGCCGCTGTATCGGAAATGTCATGTACCAACAGAGTGAAAATTCTCATTTTCAGGAAGTTTTTCATTCTCAGGACTTTTGCTGTGGGCACTGCCATGGCACTGCCGTCGCCTACGCTGAAGCCTTGGAGGACGTCATCGAGTGTTTTGCGTGCGAAGACAGCCGCGATGGGACAGCCGTAAGAGATATTGACACAAGCAATGCACTATCGGAAGGGAACCGGAAGGCTATGCGACAGCGGTTACTTGAATTCAAGGCGTGCTTTGCTCAATCTTCTATAGCCAGTCAGGCGCCAATCACGCAGCACAAAATAATCACGACTATGCGTGACGTATCCACCGACAGCCATACCATGTCTTGCAGAAAGAACGTCAAGCAATCAAGGAGCAGGTGAAGGAAATGATTGACGATGGTGTTATCCAGCCTCGGAAGAGCCCATGGTCATCACCGGTCGTCCTGGTCAAGAAGAAAGATGGTATGCTTCGCTTCTGTGTCGATTACAGAAAGCTAAACAACGTCACAAAAAAGGACGTTTATCCACACTCACGTATCGATGACTCTCTTGACAGGCTGCGTATTTGTCTTCCATTGATTTGAAAAGTGGCTATTGGCCAATCGAGTTTGATAAGCTCGACTGCGAAAAAGAACAGCCTTTGTCACGCCGGGTGGCCTGTGCGAATTTGATTGATTGATTTGTGGGGTTTAACGTCCCAAAACCACCATTTGATTATGAGAGACGCCGTAGTGGAGGGCTCCGGAAATTTCGACCACCTGGGGTTCTTTAACGTGCACCCAAATCTGAGTACACGGGCCTACAACATTTCCGCCTTTATCGGAAATGCAGCCGCCACAGCCGGGATTAGATCCCGCGACCTTCGGGTCAGCAGCCGAGTACCTTAGCCACTATACCACCGTGGCGGGGCTGTGCGAATTTCAAGTGCTCCCGTTTGGTCTCTGTTCGGCGCCAGCTACCTTCCAGCGTGTAATGGACAGTGTGTTAGGCAACTTAAAGAGGAAAAGCTGCCTTGTCTACGTATATTACGTGGTCGTGTTTTCAGTCAGCTTCTCGGAACATCTGCCTCGGCTAAGACAAGCACTCGAGGCAATCCGATCAGCTAACCTTACGTTCAAGCCTGAAAAATGCCACTTCGGTTAGGGGAAATTGAAATGCCTTTTTGTGAGCGCGGAAGGCGTCCATATTGATTTCGAGAAAATAGCCGCTGTAGCAGCCTTTCCGACTCCTACCAATAAGTGTTCGGCGGTACCTTGGGTTATGTGCATACTACCGGCAATTTAGAGGCAAGTTTTCCAAATTGCCGAACCCCCATTTGACTCACCATAGACGACACACCATTCGTTTGGAGCTCCGAACTAGAAACGCCATTCACCGAGCTGCAGCATCGCCTGGCATCACCACCCGTTCTTGGGCACTTTGACGAGAAAGCCGCGCACTCGCACTGTGCGAATTTCACGCAGGAATTCACACAGAAGTTTATACCGACGCCAGTAACATCGGTCTGGCCATACTCGTACAGCGGCAGGAGGGAGTTGAAAAAGTTATCACTTATGCAAGTCGTGCTCTATCACGCCAACTGCAGCACAACGGAAAAGGAGTATACCTTGCCGTCGTATGGTCACTTGCTAAGTTTCGACATTGCCTCTATGGACGCATATTCAAGGTAGTGACAGATCATCACTTGCTGTGGTGGTTGGCGAACCTACTTTGGCTCTTATAAGATGTTACGATGAGTGAGCGATCTCAACTACGAAGTCCTTCCGGATGGAAGTCAACCACCACGACGCCGACAGCCACGGCCTGCTATTTTGCACGTGGCGCTGTCAAAACCATACAATCGTGCTTTTCCGGACATTGGGTTTTCGTTTGTTTACCACAAGCGCATCGTTTAGCACCGAGGCGATGCTCTTTCGTGAGGAGGGGCAATGCCACGCGCTTAATCTGCTATCGTGAAATAGGCAGACGAAGACGCAGTAGTTTTCATTCATCTGCCTTTGTTTTGGCTTTTTGCGCCGACCACTATCGAGACTTGGACCTTGTGAAGCCGCTTTATAAGTGCCGCCTTCGTTTAGAACGTGACAATATTAACCTCAATTATCTCCAGCTACGAGCGACTGTTTCTGCTTATGTAAGCTAGACGATTGCACAAACGCAACAATCTTCTGAGTGCGTGTTTGCAAGTGTGTAATCTTCATTCTAATGCACGTGAAATAGTTCCGTAAGGCGCAGCTTCCTGTAAAGCTCTCAAACAGTGAAGCTAATTTTCAGCGCTTTCGCAGTATACGTAACTTGTGCTACCTTGGAATAATTGGTTAATATAATCAATGGACTTTTGTCTAGTAACATAGTCTTTTGGGTGGGTTGATATGTCATACTGCAGCTTTTCCGTGTGCTATAAACGGAATTCCCAGAGCCCTTCACCACGGCCTCTCTCATAATCAAATGGTGGTTTTGGTACGTTAAACCCTACATATCAATCAATCAATCAATCAATCAATCAATCAATCAATCAATCAATCAATCAATCAATCAATCAATCAATCAATCAATCGATCGATCAACCGTGCGCTATAAAACCACAGTTTGTCTGTTGTTCATATCTATTATATGTGGGGTCTCGTAATGAGAGCCCGCTATTGGAGCGAATGCACTCAGTGGACACGGTCGAAACCACCCACACAACACATTTATTTAACTACTTTTTACATCGACAATATCGTCAGCCGAATCAAATACATCACTATTGATGAGAACGCTAAATGCAACCTTATAGGATACCCCAATACACTCAGTCAACATAATAACAAACGCAAAGTAGCGCGAAGGCTCGACTCACTACGAGGGCCCACGGGCAAGTACCCGCCGCGGTGGACAACCGTTCGCGCCAGCCACCACACGCCAAAAATAGCCGCTCATGTGCCACGTGCCGCCACACAGCCTTGCCACGGGGCGTCACCACTGGCGTTACCGCGCTAACCATGATGATGATGATGATGATGACAAACTCTAGCGAGCACAAGGGCCACCTACCACTCGATCGTTTGTGAACCCTAAACGCAGCCTATCTGCTATAGTTACGTGTACACCACGAGGCGCAAACGACTTCGCAGAGGGGAATAGCACTCCCGCATATATTTGCCTAAATTCCAGCAAGGGGATGCGACGGCAGGTATTTTCTGTGGACATTACTAGTTTTTAGTTAGCTCTGATCTCCACATATATAGTATACGCCGTCGAATGTCACTTATTACGAAATGTGCCTGCTGTGCTTTTTCAAAAACCTAACCTACGTTTTTGTCTTACTTCATACCATTGAACGGAAAAGTTATATACTTCAGGACTGCTATTGCATGTACGGGATGCAAGATAATCAATCGGCCAGCAGTTAGGTCGTGCTTTTTTGTCTTCTTTGATTGAATTTGTTATTCCCAGTTCTGTCGGATGCCCTGCTACAGCGCCTTGCTATCTGCTGTAGCGATTGAGTTGGCAGTGTATTTCTAAGCAGGGACATTTTCCGACTTGCCAGTCGTCGCATAATGAAGACTTGAATGGTACGTATGTAAATCAAACACAGTCCCCTTTAGTTCCACAGCTCGTGGCTTCAACACTTCTATCAACAGTTATTCTGTCTCCTCACATTCATTCTCTTCTAGATTCTGCAATGACGTCAGTCACTGGCAATGACGAAAGAAAGATATAAGGACAATTTCTTGCATTTTGGTAGAAATCGCTTTGATGAATGATTACGAAGGCCCCCAGTAGGCCGGAAACGGAT